>VMDO01022236.1:20340-33971 GCA_007922755.1 Pedetes capensis
AAGCTCCAGGAATTGATGGGATACCAATAGAGATGTTTCAACAAACAGATGCAGCACTGGAGGTGTTAACATGTTTATGCCAACAGATTTGGAAAACTGCTACTTGGCCAACTGACTGGAAGAGATCCATATTTGTGCCTATTCCCAAAAAAGGGGATCTGACTGAATGTGCAAACTATCAGACAATATCATTAATATCGCACACAAGCAAAATTCTACTAAAGATCATTCAGAAGTGACTGCAATAGTATATAGACAGGGAATTACTGGAAAATCAAGTGGGATTCAGAAGAGGGTGGGGAACCAGGGATATCATTGCTGATGTCAGGTGGATATTGGCTGAAAGCAGAGAATATCAGAAAGATGGTTATCTATGTTTTATTGACTATGCAAAAGCATTTGATTTTGTGGATCATAACAAATTACGGATAACACTTTGGAAAATGGGAATACCAGAACACCTAATTGTGCTCATGAGAAATCTGTACATGAACCAGGAGGCAGTTGTTCGAATAGAATAAGGAAACACTGAGTGGTTTAAAGTTGAGAAAGGTGTGCATCAGGGCTGTATACTTTCACCCTATCTCTTCAATTTATATGCTGAGCAAATAATCCGAGAAGCTGGACTTTACGAGGAAGAACGTGGCACCAAGATTGGAGGAAGACTCAATAACAATCTGCATTATGCAGATGACACTACTTTGCTTGCTGAAAGTGAAGAGGATTTAAAACATTTACTGATGAAGATCAAAGATCATAGCCTTCAATATGGGTTATGACTAAACATCAACAAAACAAAAATCCTTATGAGTGGGTCAGCACGCAACTTCACAATAAATGGAGAAAAGATTGAGGTTGTCCAAGATTTTGTTTTGCTTGGCTCTATAATCAACACCCGTGGAAGCAGCAGTCAAGAAATCAAAAGATGCATTTCTCTAGGAAAAGCTATAGCAAACATCTCTTTAGAGTATTGAAAAGCAAAGATGTCACATTGAAGACGAAGGTGAGTCTGAGTCATGCCATGGTATTTTCAGTCGCATCATATGGTTGTGAAAGCTGGACATTGAACAAGAGAGACAGAAAAAGAATTGACGGCTTTGAATTGTGGTGCTGGAGATGTCTATTGAATATACCATGGACTGCCAAAAGAACCAACAAATCTGTCCTAGAAGTGCAACCAGAGTGCTCCTAGGAAGCAAGAATGGCCAAACTGCTTCTTACATATTTCGGACATGTAGTCAGGATAGGTCAATCCCTGGAGAAGGACAGCATGTTTGGGAGAGTGGCAGGTCAACGCAAAAGAGGAAAACCCTCCACCAGATGGACTGACACAGTGTCTGCAACAATGGGCTTAAGCATAAATAGGATCATTTGCCTGGCACAGAATTGGGAAGTGTTTCAATCTGCTATAAATAGGGTCACTATGAGTCGGACTAGACTTGACAGCCCCTAACAACAACAAGATGTAATGGGAAGGACATGTCTGAGCATGGACAATGGCTGCAGAGGAAATTGACCAATGAAAAATTTATAATAATTGCAGCAATCACAGACCATAGACAATTTTGATCTATTTACCATATCAAATGGATTCTTCATTACTTATGTCTTTTCAGTTATATGCTAATATTCACAGGTCATTATTGTTCTTTTATTTCCTGAAAAGAAAATATCACTATATTTTTAATATTAATTTTTATCTCCGCTCTCTTACAATAAATTCTATTTTGTCTGTATCAACTTACTATACTACTTGTTTTTAGATTTTCATTCAAATTTGCGATATCATTTCTCACTTTAAATTATATTATATATACAACATTCTATGTGTGTATGTGTTTTATACTACTTTTTACTTGCATTTTGTGTTTTACCCAGTTGAAGTGAATCTGTGGGGTTTTTGTTCTTCATTTTTTCCTCTTTTTTGCTTTTTAATTTTCCTTTTTTTTTTTTTCCTCAGTACTGGAAGTTTTTAACACAGGGCCTTGTAGCTTAAGGAATTAAAAAAATTTAACCTTTGAGTGGTTATAGTGAAGGATTCTACAGTGAAAATATTAAATTATGCAGGAAACATCAAAAGAAGGTGAAAGGAACACACAGAGTCATTATACCTTAGAGAATTGATGGATAACCAACCATTTCATGATATTGCCTATGATCAGGAGCCAATGAAACTGAAGGATGAAGCGGTAGCTACTTTGAAGGATCTGGTGAAACACACAGCTCCAGGAATTGATAGAATACCAATTGAGATATTTCAACAAACAGCTGCAGCACTGGAGGTGTTCATTTGTTTTTGCCAAGAGATTTGAAAAACAGCTACCTAGCCAACTGACTAGAAGAGATTCATATGTATGCCTATTCCCAAGAAAGGAGATCCAATTGAATGAAGAAATTATCAAACAATATTACTAATATCTCACACAAGTAAAATTTTGCAAAAGATAATTAAAAACGACCTGTAGCAGTATATTTATAAGGAACTGCCAGAAAATCAAGCCAGATTCAGAGGAGGGTGTGGAACCAGTGACGTCATTGCTGATGTCAGATAGGTAGTAGCCAAAAGGAGAGATTACCAAAAAGATGTCTATGTTTTATTGACTATGCAAAGGAACTTGACTGTGTGGATCATAACAAATTGTGGATAACATTATGAAGAATGGGAATACCATAGCACTTAATTGAACTCATGAGGAATCTGTACATGTATGAGGAGGCAGTCATTCAAATCAAACAAGGAAACACTGCCTCATTTAAAGTCAAAAAGATGTGCATCAGGGTTATATCCTTTCACTGTACCTCTTTAATCTCTGTGCTGAGAAATTGGACTTTATGAAGAAGAACATGGCATTAGGATTGGAGAAAGACTAATTAACAACCAATGTTACACAACACAACTTTGCTTGCTGAAATTGAAGAGGATTTGAAACATTTACTGATAAAGAACAAAGAACACAGCTTTTCTTTCGTATGTGTTGTGCCTCAAAATCAAGAAAACAAAAATCATTACAATTGGGTCAGTACACAATTTAATGATAAATTGAGAAAAGATTGAGGTAGTCCATGATTTTGCTTTACTTGGTTCTACAATCAACACCCATGGAGGCAGCAGTTAAGAAATCAAAATATGCACTGCATTGAGGAAAGCTGTTGCAAAAGACCTCTTTAAAGTGCTAAAAGTAAAGATATTACATGGAAGTGGATGGTGCACCTGACTCATGCCATGGTATTTTCAGTTGTGTCATTTGGTTATGAAAGCTAGACATTGAATAAGGAAGACAGGAGAAGAATTGATGCTTTCAAATTATGGTGATGGAGGTGAATATTGAGTATACCATGGACTGCCAAAACAACCAACAGATCCATCCTAAAACAAGTGCCACCAGAGTGCTCCTTGGAAGAAAGGATGGCTAGACTGTGTCTTATGTACTTTATACATGTTGTCAAAAGGGACTAGTCCGTGGAGAAGGACATCATGTTTGGGAGAGTGGCATGTCAGGAAGATTTTCGACTTGATGGATTGACACAGTGACAACAATGCACTTAAACATAAAAAGTATCATGTGCCTGGCACAGAGTTGAGGAGTGTTTCGTTCTGTGGTACATAGGATTGTTAAGAGTCAGACCTGACTTGAGGGCACCTAACTTTGGCTCAGTTGGTAGAACACTGTTCTGCCATCTTTGAGGTCCCAGGTTCAATTCCCAGCACTGCAGAAATGGGAGAAGGATGTGGCAATCCACTCCCAAGGCAATCCCAAAACAATCAGCCAGTGAAAACCCTATGAGGGTCACTATGAGTGGGAGACAACTTGACAGCACCTAACAACAAAAAATAACAACATTGGCAATTCATATCTTTTTATTGCAAAATAATATCCCATGTATACATATGCCACTTATTATTTACCTAATCATTAGTTTATGGATATTTGAATTGTTTTTAGCTACTAAGAATAATGCTGCCATGAACAAGTTTTTATGCAAAAGTGTGTTTTCATTTCTGTCAGATACATAGCTAGATATACAGTTTGTCAGGTATATAGCTAGAACTGGTAAAACATATGATAACTTTATTTAATTACTTCAGAAACTGCCAGTTTCCCAAAATAGCTACACCATCTTACAGTCACATCAGCAATGTATGAGGCTTCCAATTTCTCCTTGTCAACACTTGTTATTATCTGTTTTTTTTTATTATAGTCATTCTATTGGTTACAGAGTGGAATCTGATTATGGTTTTGTTTGGATTTCCCTGATGACTAGTTGGCACTAAGCATCTTATATTTTTATTGATCATTTATATATGTTCATGGGAGAAATGTCTGTTCAGATTCTTTGTCCATTTTTAATTGACTTGTTAGTCTTTTATTATTGAACTATAGTAATATTTTTCTTTTTACATATTTTGGCTACAAATCTGTTATCATATACATGCTTTGCAAGTATTTTCTCCCATTCTATGGCTTGTTTCATTGCTTTCTTGGTAGTGTCCTTTTAAGCACAAAATATCTTCATTTTGATGAGAGCCTAATTATCTATGTTTTTCCTTTATTTTCTCATGATATTTGCTGTCATATCTAGCAAAACATGGACAAAATCAGGGTCACAAAAATATACACATATTTTCCTAAGGTCTCTATAGTTTTAAGTCTCACATTTAAGTCCTTGATCCATTCTCACTTAATATTTTAAGTGATATGAGCACAGTTGTTATTGTTGTTAGGTGCCGTGGAGTTATTTCTGACTCATAGTGACCCTCATATGGTTTTCAATGGCTGACTGTTTTGGGATTGCCACATCCTTCTCCCATTTTTGCGGTGCTGGGAATTGAACTCGGGACCTCAGAGACTGCACAGCGGTGTTCTACCACCTGAGTTACATCCCAGCCCATGAGCACAATAGTAATTTTTAAAGTGGTTGCCACCTGGAAAGCTCTTCTCTAAGCACTAAAGATCTGACAGGAAAATGACATGATTTGGAGTACAGTATGTTACCACAGCAATAATCAAGGATATAAGACATGAACCTTCTTGATACTTTGATCTCTCTAAAAATTATGGAATTACAAAATCTTAGTTCAAAGACATTGATTCTTTTACACATTTCCAGGTGTGTGTGTGTGTTTCTGCAGTTAATAAAACCAAAGCAGCCATCATTATTGTAATGTTGATGTAAAATAAGGAGGTAGTACTGAAACTCCAGGAACTAAACAGGTGAGGAGGGCCCTAACTAACCTGAGTCACTAGTGCAATGGGCTCTAAAGAAATAGACAAAACCATTTTCATAGGCTCATTTCTTCTGGTGTCCTGATGTAACCTTATTCCAAATATTCACTGCTGTGGTTTACAAGAAACGAAAGAAAGTAATAAATCGGGTACTTTCTTACAAAAACCACTGTAGATTTATTTGAAATTTAGATGTATTGACTGAGACTTTTATAAATTTCTGGAAATCAATGCCAGTATTTTCAAGTAATAAATCATTGGCAAAGGAGAAAGAACAGAAATTTTTTACAATATGTTAAGTCCCAGTAAGCAATTCTTTTCTGCATTTCTCTCTACATTGCACTCAGAAAAATGAGAGGCTGAATGCAGAAGTAAGAAAGGGACCTTATCATAAGGGTCAGTGCTAACAAAGAATAAGAATGCTAACAGAGAAATGAGAGGCACCAAAAGAAAGAACAAACCCAGAGAGCTGAGATGGAAGGGCACAGAGCTGGAAATGGAGGTGAAAGGAGGATCAAACAAAAGGAAGCAAGGAGGGCTAGACACTATCATACACCTATAATAAAAAAAAGTGTGCAGCTTTTCAAGCAGGACCAAAATTATAAATGGGATTCAGGAGAAGTAGCCAGTCAACAATAAATCTGAAACAATTTATAAAGCATCTCAATGTTACTAATAGTTTATAGTAGAAAAATCATCTAATCAGGAACAAAGTACATTTATGCACCACAAAATGATAATCAGAGGAAAACTAAAACATGAAAATAAAGGAGTGAACCTGCGAAAGTATGGGGAGAAGTGGAATGTAGCCAGCTCTCTCAGGACCTGTAGCCCTCATGCTGGGGTGGGTGGTGAGCTGAAGGCCTCAGGGTGGCCAGGCCAGGACCAGTCATGTCCAGGCCTTGAGGTGACTTCAGTCTCCTCCTTGTCTGTGAGCCCTCTGAACCGGAACCTGTGGCCCCTAAGTCTCCCACCCCAGCACTCTTGGTTGCAGCAGATCCCCTACCAGAACCAAAAGATATGGTGGCATTGAGCTGGAGATTTGGTGGGCTGCAGAGAACAGAATTCACTCGAATGCCCAGAACAACCTTGGGAGCCAAAGAGGCTGGCCAGGCTGGACTTGAGCTCAGCCACTTCAGCCTCAGGCCACAGAGCCACACAGATCCTAAACACAGACCAATATTCCTAGTGAAGGAGATGCCACCCAGGATCCCAGAAAGGGAGGAGAAGGAGAGTAGGCTGGAGTGGTCAGCAGCCTTCTTTGCAGGTGGTTCTCTTTTTACCAGACGTTGGTGTTAGAAGAGACAAATAATACAAGATGTGCCACATTTTGCCAACAGGAAATGCCCATCACCCTTGGAGATTCACTGTCTGATTATAAAAGGCCTATGAATATATGGACCAGCTCTTCCCAAATTTCCCCTATCTTTTTAAAAGAAAATTAATAGATACAAATAAGCTCTCATATACTAGACAACTTGACATCTTGTAAATGTCATTTGAATTAAGAAGGAAGAACTTATTGGAAGGAAATATCTTCTGAAAATGTTTTGGAAATGGAATGGTTAATCCACCCATAGAAGAAACTTCAGCAGGTAAACAGGTCTGTGTTTATTCAGTGGATTATAAAGGAGATGGAGCAAGAAGCCAAAAGAATAGAATGGCTGTGTACCTGAGGTAAACTGGTTATATTTGGAAGATCTTGTCCCACGTACACACTGTTCTCGGTGCACTCTATTCCTTACCACTCCATAGATAGTTAACAATGCTAAGTACTTTCTTGAAATATCTTTCTAAATCATCTGAAGTGTCTGATACATGTTTAAAGTGTTGTTGTTAGGTGCCATCAAGTTGGTATCTGACTTATAGCGACCCTACATACAACAGAGGAAATGCTATTATCAGTTCTTCTCTGCTGTTCATAAGGTTTTCAATGGTGGATTGATTTTGGGCAGTGGGTTGGTGGGTCCTTCTCCCAAGCCTACAGTACCTGGTGTTCCCTGGTGGTCTCCCATCCAAGTACTAACCAGGTCCAACCCTGCTTAGCTTCTGAGATCTGATGGGATCAGATGCCACAGGGCTATGGCTGCAGGCTTTTATGTTTAAAGTAGTGATAGTAAAATAGCACATTTGTTAAATATTCTTTTATTACATTCCATATGGAATTTGTCTTTTGAATATGGAACGACCAAACTATCTCTTTGAGAAGAATACATTTTATGTGTGTCCTGGGTTAGGGAATGAAGAGAATGAAGTACAAAGGGCACCATGCCAGTTTTACCACGGGGCAAGATTAACCATCTTATCCTGTATGTTCTGTGCATGTTACTTTGGTTTTCTGGGAATACAGTGTATATAATGGATAAAGGAGTTCCAACTTTACAATGTTAGGTCTTCTCAGATGTTAAAGAAGAAGCCAATCTATTACAGAAGTTGCTGTTGTTAGGTGCTGTCAAGTTGCATCTGACTCATAGCAACTCACATAGAGTTTTCAACTGCTGATTTTTTGGGGATTGCTTCAGGAGGGGATTGCCATGTCCTTTTCCCATTTTTGCAATGCTATGGATCAAACTTAGGGCCTCAGAGAGTGCATAGCAGCATTCCACCAGCTGAGCTAAACCCATAAACTACTTTGTACATTTTGTGTTATGTAGGAAAGACTGTGTTCTGAAAACAAGTCATTGAAGCAAAATTAAACCCATTTATAAGCATCATCTACATTTATATTTCTGCACATGCGGTAAACACAAGATGTGTTAGATAAAGAAGGAAATGTTAAATAGAAGGACAATTTTTTGATTGATCATAATAAAATCACATACTTCTAATACATATGATTCATAAGGTGTTTTATGTTCATGGGTCCAAATTATCCATTATCTACTTCATCTTTTACAATGAGAATATTGCAATATTGCCAGCCCTCACTCAAGGATAATCAAAGAGTAAATTTGTGTATGTCTATAAGTAACTTGGGGAGAAGGACCTGGCAATCCACTCCCAAGGCAATCCCGAAACAGTCAGCCATTGAAAACCCTATGAGGGTCGCTATGAGTCGGATACCGACTCGACAGCACCTAACAACAACAACATAAGTAACTTGAGTGTTAGCTTGTGGCTTAACATGAAAAACTGCTGTTGCTCTTTGTGTCTTTATAGACAAGAAAGGACAAAAGAATCTCTGCTGTTCTTAAATGAACTACAACTCTCCATCTTTACTTTTGAGAATGAGAAAACTCTTGTAAGGATCTTCCTGTCCTATGTATTCTTTCCTCCTTTCCTGTTCTTGTGCTTTTTTCTTTTCATTCTAAAGTGCCAAGGAGGTTGGAAGAAAAATCCATTCCCAGTCCATTGCTTCTGTAGTCCATATATCCTTTGTCTTACATTTAACTTCTTTCCAGCACCAAAATCATTCATTCTTTTAGCTTCTGAGATGATATTTATTGTTGTTGTTGTTGTTAGGTGCCTTTGAGTCAGGTCTGACTCATAATGACCCTATGTACAACAAAACAAAAGAGGCAGTATATCTGACAGTGATTCTGTGCTATCCATAGGGTTTTCAGTGGCTGATTATTTCAGGAGTGTGCTGTCAGATGCTTTGGGGGACCCTAAATACAACTTGAAGGCACCTAACAACAACAACAACAACAACAAATACTGTTATTCAAATTTATGCTCTAACCACTAAGGCCACAAATGAAGAAATGGAAGATTGTTATAACCTCCTGCAGTCTGAAATTGATCAAACACACAATTAGAATGAGCTAATAATTACTGGTGATTGGAATGTAAAAGTTAGAAATAAAGAAGAAGATTGTACATTTGGAAAATGTGGCCTTGGTGATAGAAATGATGCTAGAGATAGCATGACAGAATTTTGTCAGACCAATAACCTTTTCATTGCAATACATTTTTTCATCAACATGAAAGTGACTATACACATGGAACTCACCAGATGCAACATGCAGGAACAAAATTGACTACATTTGTATAAAGAGATGAAGGTAAACCTCAATATCAGAAGTCAGAATAAGACCAGGTGCTCATTGTGGATCAGAGCATCAATTGCTCATTTGCAGGTTCAAGCTGAAACTTAAGAAAATTAGAACAAGTGTTCATTAGAGAAGGTATATCCTACGTGAGGTCAGAAGTCATCTCAAGAATAGATTTGATGCATTAGAAAGTAATGCTCAAAGACTAGATGAGTTGTGGCATGACATCAAAGATATAATTCATGAGGAAAACAAAAGAATATTAAGAAGATAAGAAAAAAGAAAAGACCAAGTTACATGTCAAAGGAGACTCTGAAACTTGCCCTTGAACATCCAGCAGCTAAAACAAAGGAAGACATGGGAAAGTTAAAGAACTAAACAGAAGATTCCAAGGGGCCACTCGAGGAAATAGAATCAAATATTATAATGACATGTACAAAAAGCTGGAGAAGAGGGGGTTCTGTTTTGCTCAAGCTTAAAGAATTGAAGAAAAACTTCAAGCCTTCAATGGCAATAGTGAAGGATACTACAGGGAAAATGTAAAATGACACAGGAAATATCAAAAGAATATGGAAAGAATACAGAGTCATTATACCAAAAAGAATTAGTGGATGAGTAACCATTTCAAGAGGTTGTTTATGATCAGAAACCAGTGGTACTAAAGGAAGAAGTAGATTCTGCATTGAAGGAATTGGTGAAACATAAGGTTCCAGGAATTGATGGAATACCAAATGAGATATTTCCACAAGCAGATGCAGCACTGGAGGTGCTCGCTTGTTTATGCCAAGAAGTTTAGAAAATAGCTACCTGGCTGGAAGAGATCCATATTTGTGCCTATTCTCAAGAAAGGGGATCCAACTGAATGCAGAAATTATTGAACAATATCATTAATATCAACACAAGGAAAATATTACTAAGGATCACTCAAAAGCAATTGCAGCAGTATATTGACAGGGAACCACCAGAAAATCAGGCCAGATACAGACAAGGGCATGGAACAAGGCACATCATTGCTGATGTCAGATGGATATTAGCCAAAATCAGAGAATACCAGAAAGGTATTTATGTTTTGTCAACTATGCAAAAGCAGGTGACTGTGTCAATCACAACAAATTATGAATAACATTGAGAACAATGGGAATACCAGAGCATATAATTGTCCTCATGAGGAATCTGCACATGGACCAGGAGGCACTCATTTAACCAGAACAATGAAACACTTTCTGGCTTAAAGTAAAGAAGGGTGTGCATCAGGGCTATATCCTTTCATCATACCTCTTCAATCTCTATGCTGAGCAAATAATCCAAAAAGCTGTACTTTATAAAGAAGAATGTAGCATCAGGATTGGAGGTAGACTCATAAACAATCTGAGTTACAAAAATGACACAACTTTGCTTGTTGAAACTGAAAAGGATTTGAAGGATTTACTGATGAAGATCAAAGAGCACAGTCTTCAGTATGGATTGCACCTCAGTATCAAGGAAACAAGAATACTTACAACTGGGCCACTACACAACTTCATGATAAATGGAGAAAAGATTGAGATTGTCCAAGATTTTGTTTTACTTGGTTCTACAATCAACACCCACAGAAGCAGCAGTCAAGAAATCAAAAGCTGCATCGTATAGGGAAAAGATGTTGGGAATATCTCTTTAAAGTGTTGAAAAGTAAAAATGTTACATTGAAGATGATGGAGCGCCTGACTCGTGCCATTATTATTTTCAGTTGCATCATATGGTTGTGAAAGCTAGACATGGAATAAGGGAGACAGGAGAAGAATTGATGCTTTTGAATTATAGCGCTGGAGATGAATACTGACTATAACTTGGACAGCCAAAAGAACCAACAAATTTGTCCTAATTGAAGTGCAAGCAGAGTACTCCTTGGAAGCAAGGATGGTTAAATTGCATCTTACATATTTTGAACATTTAGTCAGGAGGGACCAATCCGTGGAGAAGGCCATTGTGTTTGAGTGAATGAGGTATCAGCAATAAAAAGGAAGACCCTTAGCTGGATGGATTGACACAGTGTCTGCAACAATGGGCTTCTGCATATAAAATACTGTGTGTATGGGACATCGAATAGTGTTTTGTTCTGTGTTTTATAGAGTTGCAATGAGTCGGACTCAAGTCATGTCCCTTAACAACAACAAATAGCAGTAACAGAAACAAAAGAGAGCTTCTACTTTAAAGTTAAGGTGATCTGTTTGTTTGTTGTTGTTAGGTGCCATCATTTTGGGTCTGATTCATGGAGACCCTTGTAGAGTTTTCAATTGCTAATTGGTTTTCAGGATTGTTTTGGAAGTGGACTGCCACATCTTTCTCCCATTTTTGCAGGACTAGGGATGAAAGCCAGGTCCTCAGAAAGCCAGCCCTTAACCTATTTAGTATAGTATTATGAAATTTTCATGGATAGAAAAGAAATAATCCTCATTATCGAGGAATATAATGGTAACATTTTTAAAACTCTGTATCTTCCTTTTAGTGGATAAAACATTTAAGGTCAGAAGGGTACTAGAATATCCAGATTCCCTGCACTTGGTTTTGTGCCACTGAAACCTCAAAACCAGATATTCTCAGCAGTGTTCTGCATATATTACACAGGTGCATCAAAGATTTATCACTCCTCTCCATCCACCTCCGGGGAGCATTTCATCATCGAAAAAAAAATAACTAAACTCATTTGAGCCCCTCTTTAATTTTTAAAATGAAAATCTATATCCATCAGGCATATGCCATAGTTTCAAGGGGGGCAAACTAAGATAACTTTAGATACCTTTTTTCCTATGTACACAATTACAAAGTACTCCAAATATAAATAACTGAAAATTCATTTTATATTAATGAAAAGAATTTCCCAAGTAATTAACATGTCTCCAGTATTATGGTAGATCTTTAGGCTCTCTACTGCAGTTTAAAACACACACACACACACACATACAGTATTACAAATGACATTCTTCCTCTTCTGAAATGTATTGCTTCACTTTTGATAAATTTCATTGGGGAGCACTTTCCAACCTAAATTGTATCTGCATAGTGTACTCAATTTGGCTTTCTGATGAAATTGACAGGTCACATTTGCTACTTATTTTTTTTTTAATTCTGTACATAACTAAATTCACTGAGCGTATTAGTTTTTTTTAAAACAGAACCTTTTTATTTTGGCTTGATAAAAGCAAAACCCATTTTAATAACAAGGAAAAAACAGTTGATCCCTAAAAGCTGTATATTGGATTTGGGCCTCTTCCACACATATATTATCTAATTTAACAAACCTTTATGAGGTTGTTTTTGTTGTTAGGTGCCATCAAGTCAGGTCTGACTCATGGTGACCCTCACAGGGGTTTCAACGGCTGATTGTTTTGGAATTGCTTCAGGAGTGGATTGCCACATTCTCCTCCCATTTTTGAGGTGTTAGGGAACAAACCTGGGTCCTCAGAAAGTGCTAAGCAGCACTGTACCATCTATGCTAACCCAAAGCCCTTTATGAGGTAGGTACTATTATTAATTTCCTACCTGGGAGAACCAACATTCAGGAAGCGTAACTTTATCAAACTTACAGAGCTAAGTTACTTGAACGTATGAAGTGTAGCTTCAGAGTCAAATGTCCAACTATTATACTATTTAACCTCTCTAAAGATGACCACATATATAGGAACATAACCTGAGAAATATCAATAGTTCCAATTAATTCAGTATATCTAAGGTAAATAAGCCCAAATTATTAACCTTTCACTCCTTGGGCTGACCTTTTTCCAGAGTTTACTTTTGACTTCAGTAGTATTCTATGGAGATGCATGCAAGATTCATTCATAATCTCAAAACATAATTAGCCTCATCTACTTCAAATATGTCAAATATTTGCTAACTACATATGTGCAAAGAGACGATGGAAAAGCTCTGTACAAAATGTCAAAACAAGACCAGGTGCTGACTGTGGATCAGACCATCAACTTCTCATATGCAAGTTCAAACTGAAGCTGAAAAAAATTAGAACAAGTATATGAGAGCTACGGTATGACCTTGAGTATATCCCACCTGAGTTCAGAGACCACCTCAAAAATAGGTTTAATGCATTAGACACAAATGACAGGAGACCAGAAGAGTTATGGCACGACATAAAAGATATCATTCAAGAAGGAAGCAAAAAGTTCTTAAAAAGACAAGAAAAAAAGAAAAGGCCAAATTACATGTCCAAAGAGACACTGGACTTTGCCCTTGAACGTCAAGCAGCTAAAGCAAAAGGAAGACATGATGAAGTTAAGGAACTAAACAGAAGATTTCAGAAGGCAGCTTGAGAAGACAAAAACAAATATTATAATGACATGTGCAAGGAGCTGGAGGCAGAAAACCAAAAGGGAAGAACACGCTCTGTGTTTCTCAAGCTTAAGGAAGTGAAGAAAAAATTCAA
>VMDO01022237.1:0-33882 GCA_007922755.1 Pedetes capensis
CTGTGGCAAAAGACCTCTTTAGAGTATTGAAAAGCAAAGATGTCACATTGAAGACGAAGGTGCGTCTGACTCATGCCATGGTATTTTCAGTCGCATCATATGGTTGTGAAAGCTGGACATTGAACAAGAGAGATAGAAAAAGAATTGATGCTTTTGAATTGTGGTGCTGGAGACGTCTATTGAATATACCATGGACTGCTAAAAGAACCAATAGATCTGTCCTAGAAGAGGTACAACCAGAGTGCTCCTGGGAAGCAAAAATGGCCAAACTGCATCTTACATATTTCGGACATGTAGTCAGGAGAGAACAATCCCTGGAGAAGGACATCATGTTTGGAAGAGTGGCAGGTCAACGGAAAAGAGGAAAACCCTCCACCAGATGGGTTAGCACAGTGTCTGCAACAATGGGCTTAAACATAAATAAGATGGTTTGCCTGGCACAGAATCGGCAAGTGTTTCGATCTGCTGTACATAGGGTCGCTATGAGTCGGACTTGACTCGACGGCACCTAACAACAACAACATGAACACATGGAATGTACACGGTCACGCTTGGTTTCCTGTACTGAAACTCCTTCAAGAAGGTGACTCAAGTCTTGGTACTGGCCACATTTCTAGGATTGGGCAGGACATACTTGTGCACTGTAGCCATGGCCTCTCCCGTGAGACATGGAACCGCTGGACCAAGGGGTGATGGGTGTCTCCAGGTTGTCCTTTCTGGCCACTGACACCAGTTGACAGGCTTCTGTTTGGAGAGACAATAGGGAAGAAAGGGCCAGCCATGCCTGCTCAGAAACCAGCCTAGACCTCCAGAGAGTGCTGAGGGATCTATCTTTAGATGCTCTGGGGAGGCCAGAACCTCAAAGACTCGAATCCCACAGCGGTCCAGTGTCCAGAGGACAGCCAGTTCCTAGTGACATTCAGGACTGGGACATAGACTTGGTACCGGGGATGCCTTGAGCTGGTGTGACAATGGAGGAATTCTTTCAGCGTTCCTGGAGGTGGTCCACACGGGCATTGTTCTTGATTAACCTATTGAAATCCTGGACAAGACCTGCCCTTGTCCTATCTTTGGTTACCTAACCCTGGAGGGTCCAAAACACCACCTGGGCTATGGATCCAGAGTTCAAGAGCATGTGAGCTGGAGACTAGCAGCTGCCTCAAGCATTATACTTAGCTCCCTGCTTTGCCTGAGGCCAGAGAGGCAGGGGGAGGAAGGAGGAGGAGGAAGAGGGGGAGGGAGAAGAGGAAGGAGGAGAGGGGCAGGAGGGGGAGGAGGAGCAGGTGGGAGAGAGATGAGGAGGAGGGGAAGGGGAGGAGGGAGGAGAAAGGGGTAGGAGGAGGGGGAAGAAGTAGGGTAGGGGGAGGAGAGGGAGGAGGAGGAAAAGGCGAGGGAGGCCAGGAGATGAATGTGAGATCCAGGGAGCCTGTCTTTGGGACCTGTGCCCTGGGAGGGGCTGGGGCAGGGCTCAGCCCCTCACCCCTCCTGGCCTCAGTCCACATGAGCCCCTCTTTCCAAGGGCAGCTGCTCCTGGGATGAGGAGGCGGAGCTCTCACTACACCTGGAGCCTCAGGGATGTGGCAGGCTGTGATTTTTTGGTGTCCAAGGCACAGATTCAGAAGATATGCTCAGTGAAGCCAGAGCCACCTGGGCAAACATCAGGGAAGCAAAACTTTGTGTGGTGGCTGTGCATGCTGAGTGGGCAGGGCTCTGAGAAGAGGAGGAGAAGGATCTCTTTAGCAGGTGAACAGCCAGGCCAATTCCCACTCCATCTCCACCATTAATGGGAGCGACTCTGTGTACTGCAAAAAGGATTCTCCTGTCCTGGCTGAAGACACTGAATGCAGGCAGTAGCTGCTCTGTGGTGCTTGCTGAATGAAAACTACACGCACCATGCTCGAGGGGAGCCAAGACAACGGGCACTGGTCATTAGTGAATCCTTTCCTCCCAGGAGCGCAGGCCAAATGCTACTGATGATGAAGAGGCCCGGAGCTGCGTGCTGGGGGCAGGCTGGGGACAGTTCTCTGACATGGTCCCTGATCCTTGGGTGGGGGCTTGTCAGGTCAGCAGGTCATTGAAGAGCTCTCTAAGACCTAAGGGCGGCCATGTTTCACCCAGTTGCTATCTTCTTGGGGTGGCGGCTGCTTTATTGTATCAGGCGAACTTCTTGGCTGAAATTGCTGCAGACACACAGCTGGAAACATAAGTGAAACCAATTGTGCAATGAAGGAAAACAGAGGCCCTGCCTGGGAGGGGATGGGCAGAAGTGTCTGCTGGGAGCAGGATGTTCTGGCAGCTGGGTGCTCTAGGAGGGAGGAGCTGGAGCCACCGTTTATTCTCGTGGTACTGCAGTGATAAGCCATGGAGAACGCATATGGGCTGGGAGCCCAGAGGGTAGGGCTGCGGGAGCAGATGTTCTGACCTGTCCAGGCCCCCCAAGTATGTGTGGGGAAGCACAGGCTGGGTGAGGCTCCAATCTGAACAAGTCTGCACACTGAAGAGCAGATCTCCACTGTCCTTTTCTACCCAAAGGTTCTGAAGCACCATCCCGAGTTCTGGAGCCTCGCCCTCACCTCTACTTCAGCAGGGCTCCCCGTGTGCAGTGTGAGAAGGGGAGCAGAGCCCTGGGCTCCAGGCAAAAAGCTCTCCCTACCCAGGCTCTCCAGGGTACAGCCACGCAATGGGCCCCTCTGACCCACTCCTCCTGTGGCTCCAGGGGCACCTGGTGGGTGACTTGCTCCTGGAAATGGCCAGTCAGTGCTTCCTGAAGGGAACACATTTCAAGTCTCAGCTTGAGAAAGGTAAAGATTCCCGTAAACTGGAGACTGACAACACTAGCTGTAAAAGAAAAGCTTGATAAATCAGACTTCATTAAAATTAGGGACTTCTGTTGTTCGAGGGACACCATAAAGAGATGGCAAAGGGAAGCCATTGACTAGAGATTCACAAAACCATATGTATGTTTGACAAAAGACTTGGTACCCGGAGTATATAAAGAATGATGACAGCCAGGCATGGTGGTATATCCCAGCACTTGGGTGGCTGAGGAGGAGGGTTGTAAGTTCAAGGCCAGCCTGAGACACATAGGAGGACCTTGTTTTAAAAAGCCAAGGGCTGGGGGTATAGCTCAGTAGTAGAACACTTGCCTAGCATGTGCAAGATCCTGCGTTCCATACCTAGTACCACACACACAAAAAAAAGTAAAAGGAAGGAAGGAAGGGAGGAAGAAAGAAAGAAAATGGGCAAAAGATTTGAATAGGCACTTCACAAAAGAAGATACTTAAGTGGCCAATAAGTACATAAAGACGCTAAATATCATTAGTCATCAGAGAAATGCAAGATAAGACCACAATGTAAAAGCCTGAAGACAGCAAGTGTTGGTGAGGTTGTGGAGCAACGGGAACTCTCATCCACTGCAAGTGGAATGTAACATGGTGGTGCCACTTTGGAAAACTGTGGTATTTTCCCCTAAAGCTGAACATATGCATTCCTTATGACACATTAGTTGCCCTCCTCAGTATATACCCAAGAAATATGGATGATTACATGCACCAGAAGACAGAAGTGAGAATACTTGCATCAGCTCTATTTATAATAGTTCCAAACATGGAAACGGGTCTACAGGTGAATGGCTGAACAAATGGGTGTCCATAAGAAGTTTTTCAGCAGGGGACTGACATGGTTTGACTTATCTTTATCAGTGTACCAGTTACTTCTCTGTCATTGTGACCAAATTCCTGACTGGAACAACTCAAGGGGGAAGGATTTATTTTGCCTGATGGTTTCAGACGGTTCAGTCCAAGTTCATTTGGCCCCACGCGCTTGGGCAGAACATAGTGGCAGCAGGAGCGTGCTATGGAGAAGAGGTATCCATTTCATGGCTCACTGGGGAGCAGCGAGTGTGATAGAGGATAGGGATGGTATGCTCCCAAGGACCTGCTCCCCAGTGACCTACTTCCTCCAGCTATGTGCCACCTCCCAAAGTTCCCAGAACCTTCCCAGACTGACCCCTAGTTAGGGACAAACCTGTCAGCACGTGAGTTTCTCAGGGAAGCACTCACATCCAAACCGCAGCACTCACACTGTTTGTTGCGTGGAGATAATGCTGTAGCGTCTGGACTATTGCAGTAGCCTCCACCCTGTGGTCCTAGTGGGATGGGTGGAGTCTGGGATGACAGTGGCATTCACAGAGAGCAAAGAAGCATTCTTTTCCTTCTTGGCATCCTTCCTATCTCCTTCCCATCTCTCTTTCCTGCTAGTGTCAATCCTGCCCAGGTTTCTGGATCTCGTCCCTGCACAGTCCTGGGATGCTTTTGTAGTATAGGCCCTGGATTAGAAGCTGGGGTCCAGACCTCAGGCAGAGGCAGGTTCCACCATGGGGCGCCATGGCCCAAATTCCAGTGTCGGGATCTCATGCACATGGGGAGGCCCATCTTGTCAGCTCAGCCCTCCCACCAGCTGCAGAGGAGACACTATCGAGGCCACAGCAATGAAGCCCCAGCGGTAATAAAGCCCTCAGCCAGTAATCAGGGTCCGCAGCACGATTTGGGCAGCAGCTTTATGTGGTAGTTTAATTCATTGTGCACCAATTTCGGTTGTGCATTAATTACAGGCAGCTGAATGGTAATTAACTAATCACCATGTCACTCCTTCGCCGTTAGGAACAACCTCATTAATTCCACTCCGCGAGGCTGCCGGTGTCTTTTGCCACCCAGCCTCCCCCAGCTTCTTTCTTTTTAGCTGCTCTTGACTTATAATCAAATATGAAAGTCATGCATTTTTAAATAAGTTCTCGGCTGTTTTTGCCACTGAAAAATTCATGGCATTCCACAGTGCCTCTAAATATTGTGTATTCATTGTTTACTTCTCGTTCTACCTGTTTGGTGCTGTCCACTCTTACCAAGAAGCTGTTGGCACTGTTTTGGAGGTGCCAGGAGCTGGTCTGGGGCCATCCTGGGGGACGTGAAGGCTCTGCCTGGAGGTGTCTGTGATGGCCTGGCAATCGCATCGCAGAGGTAAACAGTCTTTCCCTCCCAGTGCCGCGCTCTGTCTTCCATGTGCGATCGTCATTGCTCACCTCTGCGTCTGGGCTCTTCTCGGATGGTGCTGTCTTCGGTTTCTGCTTGACTCTGAGCTGGGTGCTGGGGCCCAGATTAGAAACCACTGCTTCCTCAATGTCCTCCCGACCCAACGGTTCAAACTCTTCTCATCTCCCTGCGGGGGTGTTGCACATACTTTGCACCCTTGTCTACACAGCACACCCAGGCATTTCCATCTGGCGCTCATCCTACCACCCAGGCTCTGGAGGGAGGGAGCAGATCACCCACGGCCACCCCTGTGTGGTGGCCCCTGGGCAGGCACTCCAGTTGTGTGCTGGAGCACTTCAGTCCTCCAGTATCTTTGAGAGAATTCTGGTTCCATCCTTGGCCACTTGCTTGGCATTTGACCACTATGCTAAAAGCTGTGTGAGATGCCATGCTGACCTGTGACACTTGGGGTGAAACAAAGGGGAAAAGGCCACTTTGCGCATGGATTGCAAGCAGCAAGGCCATCCAGTGCTGTGTTCACGGTCTTGAGGTTTTTAAAATGTGTATGTCCATATGGCCTCCATGTGTCTGTCAGGTCCTCATGCTGTGGGGGCTGGTGTGTTGCTGTGATGCTGAAAGCTATGCCACTAGTATCTCAAATACCAGCAGGGCCAACCATGGTGGACAGGTTTCAGCTGAACTTCCAGACTAAGATAGACTACGTATGGAGAAGGACCCGGCAGCCCACTCCCAAAACAATTAGCCATCGAAAACCCTATGAATAGCAGAGACATACTGTCAAATAGAATGCCAGAAATGAGCCCCCCAGGCTGGAAGGCTTAAGCCTCCTCAAAGTAGAGTTGACCCTAATGATGAGAATGGAGTAAAGGCCCTAGGACCTCCTTTTGATGATGTGGCATGACTCAAAATGAGAAGAAACATAGTGGCTGCAACATTGGGTTCAAACATAAAAAGATCGTGTGTATGGCACAGTGTCGGGTAGTGTTTTGTTTTGCTGTACATAGGGTTGTCATGAGACAGATGCCACTCTATGGCACCCAACAACAACAAGATCACGATAAAGGGATTAATCTGTTCATTAGGTCAGATCCCTCGTGATGTAATTGTCTCTGGAAACCCCCTCACAGGCACCCCTGGAGGTGTGCATTGCTAATCCCCCAGGCATGTCTCAATCCGGTCAAGGTGACATTCAAGACCAGTGGTCACAAGTCCACACTTGGGCTCGGAAGCAGACAGACACCAGCTCTATTGTCTGGTTCACAAGAGGCAAAGCCGCATCTAGTCCTGAGCTGCAGAGGTGGGAGTCTGGGTCAGAAATTCAGATGCCACCAGGCACATTTGTACAGTGCTGCACTGAGGGGCCATCTCCATGTGTGGTCCTCACCCATGAGGACACATCCACAGAGACCTACATTCATCAAGGCAAAGGACCGTGATGCCACACAGCCAGGTTGGCAGCCTCCCTGGGGTATGCCGAGGTGACGGTTACAGACTGTTTGTGGTGACACCACGAGACAAGCAGGCGTATATCACTACCACTTAATTTGTGAGAAACGCACCCATTGGAGCCCATAGAGTAAGCCCAGTGTGCTCCTAGATAGAGAAACGATGATGTGTGGGTGACATCTTACTGGAGATGAGGCACTAGACAACTATGTGGCATGCCAAGAAAAAAGGGGGAAAAAAAAACCCTTAAAACAGATTTTTTTAACAGTGGGAATGGAAAGGAAACAGTTAAGATTCTGCTGCAGCGTTTGAAAGTCTTATCCAGTCAGTGATGAGAGACAGTTAGCACCAATGGTCTTCCACGTCCCTATGTATGTCGGGTATCCTGGCGCTGTCTCTCCACCACAGAAGTCTCTTAAATACTGACCCACTGTTTTGGAAGGTCTGAGAACCCACCTGCTCCCCAACATTCCAGGCTCTGCTGGGTCGAGGGAGGTGGAATGGTTTATTTAGCTGCCTTTGACTTGGCTGTTTGGCTCACTTTTCACTTCCTGTTAGATTTGGGGGTGGGAGGCGATGGGTGAATGTGAACCACTGAGATAGGTCTGTTTGGCAGGGTCTGTGGTTTGGTTTGGAGTGGGTTCTGTGGCCCGCCTACCCCTGGGGAAGGGGAGCTGGCCTAGCGAGCTGGACATTTTCCAAAGTGGGTTTCATTGAATCCCGGTTCTGTAACATGCCCTATGAGTGGCATTCCACGGTCACAGGAGTTTCGGGAACATCCCATGGGATGGTTGTCCCTGGAGAGTGATCACATTATGCAGTCAAGGCCCTGTGGTAGACTGGATACCTGTTTGACTTGACTCAATCCACCCTTTTTCATATAAATGCATTGAGTTCACCATGGACTGCCAAAAGAACCAACAGATCCATCCTAGAAAAAATGCAACCTGAGTGCTCCTTGGAAGCAAGGATGGCTAGGTTGCCTCTTACATATATTGAATTTGTTGTTCAGGAGGGACCAATCCCTGGAGAAAGACATTGTGTTTGGGAGAATGGTGGGTCAGAGAGAAAAAGGAAGACCCTCTACTAGATGGGTTGACACAGTGGCTACAACAATGGGCTTGTTGTTGTTGTTAGGTGCCATTGAGTTGGTATCTGACTTGTAGCAACCCCACATACAACAGGTGAAACACTATTGTTAGTGCTTCTCTGCTGTTCATAGAGTTTTCAATGGTGGATTGATTTTTGGGAGTGTGTCGCTGGGTCCTTCTCCCAAGCCTACAGTATCTGGTATTCCCAAGTGATCTCCCATCCAAGTACTAACCAGGCCCGACCCTGCTTAGCTTTCGAGATCTGACAGGATTGGATGACACAGGGCTATGGCTGCAGGAACAGTGGGCTTAAGCATAGAAAAATCGTGTGCCTGGACCTGCATTGCTTAGTGTCTTGTTCTGTTGTACATAGGGTCACTATGAGTCAAATCTGACTCAATGGCACCTAACAACGTATATATGTAATATGTATTTTTTACCTGTAATATATATAATATGTATGAAAATTATATATATAGGTGGTAGAACTACACCACTGCCTGCATGGGGACATTCTGAGAACTTGGAGCCCTAAGACACAGACTGGGACAGGGAACCATCAGAGCCAGGGAATAGGGTATTGCATGAGTCAGCTTGCGGTCATGTAGCAAATACCTGAGATAATGAACTTAGGAAGAGAAACGTTCCGCCTCGGCTTGCAGTTTTGGAGGCTTCCTTTGAGCCTGTGGCGAAGCAGCACCTCACCGTGGGAGCCGGGGCAGGAAGCAAACTGCCCTTGTGCCGGGGGCTGGGGACCCCCACCCCTTCAAGAGCACACCCCCAGTGACCCGAAGACCCCTCAGTCTGCCCACCTCCTCCTATTGCCTTCCTGGGGACCAGGACTTCACCACAGGGCCCCATTGGGGAGCACTGATCTGAACCCTAGCCTGGGTACAGCAGCCCCCACCAAAGATGCTAGGCCAGGATGGACGTTAGAGTGGGGTGACGGGGGCACTTCTGAGCCAAGGCCAGCTGCACTTGGGGATAGTGGGGTGACAGTCGCAGGACTAAGTGATTGCTGTGGGTGGCCATGGCCCTGCTGTCCTTCCCTGTGCCCTGCGCCGTCCCATGCCAGGCAGGCCCCACCTCTGCTGAGCACCCTCTGGCCTTGGTGGGGCCGATTCCTAACCACCTCTTGTCCGGCTATTGTCTGGCCTGCTCCCCTCTTTCTGTCCCCAAGGCCCCTGGCTTCCTTCCGGGGAGCTCCCCTCCTCTATTTCACGGTCCCCCTGTGTCAGGTGGGTCTGACCTCGCCATCTGGGTCCAGGACAGACCAGTCAGTGTTCTACGTCTTTGACCATAAAATAACAAGTGACACAAGCTTGTCTCCTGTGGCCGTCCCCTACAAGACCACTCAGGTGAGGACCTGGGTGCAAAGACTTGGTTCTGGAGTTGACTCAGAAAGCCGGGGCAGGAAGAGAAGGGAGGAAGGGAGGCTGTGGTGGGAAGGAAGCCACCAGCAGCGTCCCTGGGAGCTGCTGCAAAACCCACTCAAGCGGCTGAAGGGCCAGCAGGCTGCGTCCTCAGCAGGCAACTTCTGTTCATTGTCGGTGAGGGCCGCGCCTAGCCATGTCAGACCCAGCATGCTCTGGCTCTTCTGCTCGGAGTGCCAGCTGAGGCTCTAGTCACCAGAGATGTCCTGGGCAAGCAGCTACTGGCATTGGCTGGAAGGTGAATGCCCAGTGAGGGACCCAGGCCGAGTACGCTGCCCTCCTTTGGCTCAGCACCTAAGGCACGGGCCACCTGGCTGTCCTGTTTACTATACTGCTACTAACAATTATCCACTGAAAACCCTATGCATAGCAGAGAAGCTCTGTCAAATATGTTGTTGTGGTTGTTGTTAGGTGCAGTCAAGTCCGTCCAGCTCATAGCGACCCTCATAGGGCTTCTGATGGCTGATTGTTTCAAGATTGTTTTCAGGAGTGGATTGCCATGTCCTTCTCCCATTTTTATGGTGCTAGGGATTGAAGCTGGGTCCTCAGAGTGTGGAATAGCATTCTAACTGAACTAAACCCCAGCCTGGTGTCAAATATGGTGCCAGAAAATGAGCCTCCCAGTCTGAAAGGCATTCAAAAGACGACTGGGGAAGAGTTGCCTCCTCAAGTCGACCTTAATGAGGGGAATGCAGTAAAGCCCCTGGGACCTCCTTTCGCTGATGTGGCACCACTCAAAATGGGAAGAAACACAGTGACTGGAACAATGGACTCAACATAAAAAAGATCATGTGCACGGCACAGTGTTGAGGAGTGTTTCGCTCTGCTGTACTTAGAAACACTATGAATTGGAGCCGACTCATGGCATCTAACAACACAACTTCCTGACCCTTTTCTGCATTTTCCAGTGTGTATTCTGGATTTCTCCTTCCCTTCTTCCTCATCAAGCTAAATTCCCATGCTTTGCATGAAAATAACCACCCTCCCTGGAGAATTTGGCTGAGATTTAGCTCAGTTGATAGAGCACTGCTCTGCAGGCTCTGAGGTCCCGAGTTTGATCCCTAGCACTGCAAAACTGGGAGCATTTTTAGCATTTTTAGCCTTGCCAAAAATGTGGCAATCCACTTTCAAGGCAATCCTGAAACAATCAGCCATTGAAAACCCTACAAGGGTCGCTATGAGTTGGACACGACTCAACTAACAACTGGAGACTGCACCTCACAACAACTGGAGAATTTGCATCCCAGGAGAAGTGCATGTCTCCAGTGGAATCCAGGGTGGAGCCCCAGATCTTGGTGGGTCTTGGTCTTCAGCAGGCTCCCGAATGTGACCATAGGTAGACTCCTTGCTGGCTCCCTTGAGGCAGCGCACATGCTCAGCTGAGTAAGAGTGATTAGATATAATGTAGCTGTTTACACAGTAAGCGATATTGTTGTTTCATTTTGTGCTACATTTTGCCCTAATGCTGGAAAACATAGTGCTAAAAAAATCGACATTACAATCTCCTTCACATCTTGGGCTTTTGCTAAAGATTAAAAATGTTGCTTCTCTGATCCGCTTCTGCAATTGCTTTGGAAATGCCATCATCAAGACCAAAATGCACCAGGCAGCACTTAGGAAAGCAAATAATACTCACTCCTCATTTGCCTAAAACCACCACTCCACGGAGCAAGCTGTGACTAGCAGCAAGTCCTGGGCGCATTTGGGAAATTAATTATGACTCTCTCATAAGCGTCGTAAAAGTGATACACAGGGCCGTTTGTTCCACTTCTGCAGGCTGCAGTGAGGAGAGGCTGTGTGAGCAGGAGCCTGGCTTTGCATGCTGTGGGGAGGGCTGTGCCGCAGGGGACCGTGGGTGGGGGTGGGGGAGGCCGAAGGAGCCCAGGAGGCAGGACAGGGAAGAAGGAGGCTCTGGGGTGCCTGGAGCACCTGACCTGCATCGTGAGAACACAGAGCGTGTATCCTGGCGAGCCTTGCCCTAGCTGTGTGATCCAGGGCAGTTTTCTTTGGCTGCCTGAGCCTCAGTTTCCCTGTCTGTAAAGCAGATACAGTAACAGTACCATGTGATTCAACTGAAGCTCAGCAGAGCATTTGCAGGTAATGAATGTTGCTACTGTGGCCACTACCAAAGGCAGGAACCACTGGTAAGGCAGGGAGGGGAAAACTGGATCCCCTAGTTCAGGTTTGTTTTTTGATCTCAGCCCTAGTGGTTTTCTGGGCCAGATGATTCTTTGTTGTGGGACTGTCCTGTGAACAGTAAGATATTTATTGGCATCTCTGGTGTCTACTTGTTCTTTTTGCGCTTAGGTGCCATGGAGATACCAGTAAAATTTCTCCTTGTGATAAGAAAGTCTCTGAAGGCTGGGAACGATGGTACACACCATAATCCAAGCACTCTGGAGGCCGAAGCAGGAGGATCATGAGTTCAAGGCCAGCCTGGGCTACATAGTGAGGTTAAGCTCGGCCTGGGCTGTAGAGTGAGACCCTGACTCAAAACAAAACAACAATAAAAAAAGGAAAACACAACAAAGTCTCCAGATGTTGCAAAGTGGCCCCTGGCTGGGAGCCACAGGCCAGCAGAGGGACTGTGGCTGTGGGGGGCAGGTGTGCCCAGGTTTTGGGCAGAAGGGGTTCAGGCCTTCCAGAGGTGCTCCAAGGAGGCTGGTGTGCTGCAGCTGGGTGAGGGGCGTAGTGACAAGCATGGTCGTGACAGGGCTGGGGACTGTGCCTGTCATTGGCTCTGAAGCCCTCATGGAGGCCCATCCAGCAGCTTCCAGCAGCAGGTCAGACCTTGTGACTCTTCCTGGAGGCCAGGACCAGAGGCCCCTGTCAGCTTCAAGGTACATCCTTGGGGAGCCAGGTTGGGGGTAATGGGTGAGCTGCTTAGACTGAACTGGGAAGGCCACTCCTGGGTCCGCAGATGCTGTGGAGGATGAGCTGTGGACAGGGGGTGTGCCCTGGGGGAATCAGGCTGCCTCAGGTGCCTGGCAGGGGCAAGGAGTGTGGGACACGTACCTCCTGGTCCAGCCTGGATGTTCGGACGTAAACAGATACTAAACACAACTCACTTGTGACCCTTGGGTGAGGGGCGCAGACTCCTGTGGCCCTCAGGAATGCTGGCAGAGATGGGAGAAAGGAAGAAGCCTCAGGCAATTTTTCCTTGCAGGGACAAACACAGCTCTTTATTTTTCTGCCCTTATCAGGGCAGAGAGAAACCCAAAGTGTACAACTTTAAGTGCTAGCAACTCTTATACTGCCTCAAGGGCAGATGCTTCCATGTTGATGGTCTTGGTGGTCACAAGGAGAGAGTTCTTGCTTGGTCGGTGGTCCAGGCAAAAGAGAAAGAGTGCTGTTTCCTCATCAGTGGTCCGGGGGAGAGAGAATTCTTGCTTAGTCAGTGGTCCGGGCAAGAGAGAGTTGTTTCCTTGCTGATGGTCCGGGCAAGACAGAGCGAGCTGCTACAGGGCAGCTCCTTATATAGCTCCCCCACGGAATGGCCTGAGCCAATCAGCTTTGAGTCCAATTGTCCAATCAAGTTTGGGGGATTTGTGAAGGGTTTTGTGCAAACATCCAATCAACTTACTTTTATTTTCCCTAATTTACAAACCAGATCTTCAAAAGCTGTTTTCCCATTTTGGGGGTTTTTGCCAATTTTCTCCTAATTTCCCCTACAAAGGAGTTGCCCAGAGGGCTGTGAGCATCAGGGCCCAACGGCATGTGGGAGGGTTCAGGAAAGCCCCTGGCTCCTCATTGATCCTACTGAGATGCTGCTGTGGGACGAAGGACTGCGGCCCCCCAACTTTGTGTGCCAAGGTCCTGACCCCCAAGGTGAGGGTGTCAGGAGGTGAGGCCTTTGAAAGGTCACTGGATCAGGAGGCTGGGCCCTCATGAATGGGGTGAGAGCCCCTATGGCCCCTCTCACAGATGTCAGAGAGCTGCTCACCTCTCCCACCAGGTGAGTGTGCAGAAGGCAGCCCGGAGGGAAGCCCTCGCTGGTCACAATGTGGGCACCTTGACCTCGGACTTCTGGCCCCCAGGACTATGAGGAGGAAATGTCTGCTGTTTAACTGCGCTGGTTTATGGTCAGGTGGCCGGGAGCCCATGGACAGAGGTTTCCATGACAGAGAGCAGGAGGAGGCTGTCAGGGGAAGGCAGGGCCCGCCCAGAGCTGTACGCTCCTCGGGGTGGTGACTTGCAGGTGCAGCCCCCAGAGAAGGAAGCGTAGAAGTTTCCTCTGCCTCCACTTTACTCCAACTTCTGGCTTGGAAACATGGCTGCGGCTCTGCGACCAATGAGCCGGCTTTCCAGGAAGCCAGGGTGGATCCAGTTAGAAGCCTGGGGGCCATGGTGGCTGATCCCCATCCTCACCTCATCCTTGGTGAGGCTCAGTGCTACTTTTTCCAGCCTGGCCCACAGGCTGCTCCCCTGGGGCAGGGGCAGGGTGAGTCCTGCAACGTCAGAATTGAGAGACTCTTGAGTCTAGCCAAGGTCTCTGGAGCAAGGCATTAAGCCCACCTCCGCATCCACAAGCAAGTGGACTGCGTGCTGCCCAGGACCCTGCAAGTTCTGGTGGCTCCTGGGGTGTGCCACACCGTCCTCTGTGCCTTGTCTTAGCACCTGTGAAACATTAACTACACGGCGTGCTGGGTTTACACCTCGGCCGCATGTATATTTGTTGCAAATTAAGTGCTGGAGTTATGTGCCAGCGTGCCTACCAGTGTCACCATAAACAGGCTGTAAACTGTCACCTTGTCACTCCTCAGGGACACTGCTAAACTGACTCTCATCACAGGGCTGTGTCTTTTTTTTTTTTTTTTTTGGTACTGGGGAGTTGAACCCAGGGCCTTGTACAACTTGCAAGTGTTCTACCGCTGATCTGCACCCCCAGTCCCCTTTTTAATTATTTTTCTTTTTTCTCTGGAGACAGGGTCTTGCTCATTTATACAGGCTGCCTCTGGCCTCCAACCCACCGTCCTCCTGCCTCTGCCTCCACAGTCCCTGGGATCACAGGCGTGGCCATGTGCTGGTTAGGTGCTATGTCTTGATATGTACATTTCTCATGATTGCAGAACTCGCTCCCCGCTACACCTTTACCTTTCCCTGTGCCGATCTTAGTGCTCCCTGACTGGCCTCTTTGAAGGCACTTTCTAAACCTAAGGCTAATGAGGTGTGCAGGCACACACACCTGTGATCCCAGGACTTGTGAGGCAAAGACAGGAGGATCTTGAGAACCTTGAGTTTGAGGCCATCCTGGGCTACGATGTAAGACCTTGCCTTATGAAACCAATCAACCAGCCAACAGCCCTAAACAGATAAGTTCCCAGTGCTGAATATTGAGACCTTTATTTGTTATTTTTATTTTTTTGCGGTAATGAATGCTTGAACCCAGGGCCTCACGTGTACTCTTTTTGCAAGTGCTCTACCATTGAACAGGCTGGGATTTAACTCAGTTGGTAGAGCGCTGCACTGCAGTCTCTGAGGTCCCGAGTTCAATTGCCAGCACCGCAAAAAATGGGAGAAGGACCTGGCAATCCACTCCCAAGGCAATCCTGAAATAGTCAGCCATTGAAAACCCTATGAGGGTCACTATGAGTCGGATACCGACTCGACCGGCACACAACAGCAACAACTACCATTGAGCGGCACCTCTAGCCCTCTTTTTTATTTTTTAAATTAAAACAGGGTCTTGCTAAATTACTCCAGGCTGTCTCTGGCCTCGAACTCGTGATCCTCCTGCCTCAGCCTCTCGAGTACTGGAATTACAGGCACGTGCCACTGTGCCCGGCTATGTGTCTTGTTTTGAAGTTGACATCCCTGTCCCAGTTGTCCCCATCATGGGTCTCCCATGCCTAAGGCCCAGTGTGGTTAGTGGGGGAAGAGAAGGCAGCTGTGCCGCACACTGTAGAGGGATGGGGTGTGTTGGGGGATGTTAGGGCAGGGGGCCCCCCAAATGCACCTGCTTGTCAGCCTACACAGGCCATGCTCATGCCTCACACCTGCAGTCCCAGCAGAGGAGATAGGGAACCTCCAGCCCCCTCCCCCCTTTTTTTTGGCAGTACTGGGGGTTGAACCCAGGGCCTTGCAATTGCACGCTTTGCAAGTGCTGGACAATTGAGCTGTACTCCCAGTCCATTGTTTTTTTTTACTTTTTGAGACAGGGTCTCGCTAAGTTAGGCAGAGTACCTCTGGTCTTGAACTTGCGATCCTCCTCCTCCCCCTCCCAAGCCACTGGGATTACAGGTATGTGCCACTGTGCCCGGCTCCAGCCCTCTTGAGTGGCATGTCCTGTTCACAGGCTGATGACGGCCCTGCCTGCAGACTTGGGGAGGCTCAGTTGCTATAGTGCAGGTAAAACACCTGGGCAAGGCCTTAGCTCCCCGAGGGGTTCATAGGTGGTGACAGTGAGGACCATGGTCACACCTCATCAGCTGTGGTGGAGGGAGCTGTGCGTAGGGGCAGGGGGGTAAGCCAGTATGTGGGGACCGGGGGGCTACAAGGCACAGGGCTGGCAAGCTGGCACTCAGATCTGAGTTCAAATCCTGCTTCTGCCACCTCCCACATGCACATGCTCGGGCTGGGTGTGTGTGTGGCCTCTGAGCCCCTGCTAAATGGAGGTCATCAGTGCGTCTGTCTCGTTTCTTGCTGGGAGATTGGGAGAAGATGCTGTAGAAGCAGAGGAGGAAGCTGGGCCCTGCGTCGGCTGCCAAGGAGAGAGCTGCGGCAGAGGTGGGTGCAGGGTGGGATGCAGGGAGCTCTGGGCAGGTGGCTGGGCAGGTGGAAGGTGACTGCAAAAGTGTGTGGTGCAGAGGCTTACCCGTGCGTGTCCACGTGGATTGTGCAGTGGCCGCTCTGTTTCCCGGGAGGGGAGAAAGGACAGAGATGGGGTGGAGCTTGCCCCACAGCTGTGTGGCCGGCTACCTTTGCTGGGCTCTGGGGTAGGAAGGCAGGGCTCTGCCCTGTGGTCCAGGGATATGTCCAGGGGAAGCTGGGTCCATGTCACTTCCGTAGGGCAGGTGGACTCAGAGTATAAAACTCCACACTGTGTTCTTCCAGTGGTTCAAGAAAAGGTGAGAATCCAGCTGGGTCCAGTGATGCAGGGCTGTCATCCCAGCGACTTGGGAGGCTGAGGCAGGAAGATTGTGAGTTCAAGGCCAGAGGCAGCCTGCGCAACTTTGCAAGATCCTGTCTCAAAATAAAATGTAAAAAATAGGCTAGCAGTACAGCTCAGTGGTAGAGCACTTGCAAGTATGTGCACAGCCCTGGGTTCAACCCCCAAGTACTGCAAAAAGAAAAAGAAAGTAAGAATCTATTATGTAGGTGTGTGAGGAGCGAATTCTAAAATGAGTTGTTTTCTTTTGTCTTTATTTCTTCCCTTTCTTTTTGAGACAAGATCTTGCTATGTAGACCAGGTGGCTTTGAATTCACTCTGTAGCCCAGACTGGCCTCAAACTTGTGATCCTCCTGCCTCAGCCTCAAGGGTGCTGGGATTTTAGGCATGTGTCGCCATACCTGGGTCTCTAAAACAAATTTAAATAATTAAAACACAGGGAAAAGATCCCTCATTGGCAGGTTGGATCTGACTCATTGCTGCCTATCTATGATCCCCCAGTCAGAAAGGAGGTGAGGCCTGTCCTGGGCAGGGCAGCTGGGCCCATAGGCAGCTGGAAGACTTCCTTGGCCAGGGGGTGTCCTCTGGGGCTGTGGCTCCGTGGGTAGGATGGCCAGGGACAGTGGACCTCTCTGTGGTGGTCAGCTCTGGCCTCTAGGGTGCATCTTCTTTTTCTCTCCCCCGAGGGCTTGGGACCAGCAAACCCCAGTCCAGAGGCTGAGCTGCAGCAAGCGGATGAGACCCCCATGAGTGGCAGGTGCCACCCTGTCTCCATGCCTTGTCCCCTCTCTGCCCGGATCCACCCATCCTGCCTGGAGCCAGGTGCCCCAATATTTAGCCTGTGTCTTTCCTGGATCTGAAAAGAGTAGAGAAGGCAACATTTAGCCCATGGCGGGGCTGTGTGGAGTCAGACCTTCATCCTGCGCCTCACGTCTCCTGCTGCCCTTGGTGCACTGGCCCTGGGGTCAGCCAGCTTCCTCTGCCCCATCAGAGGGAGGTGCTCTGACAGCCTGCTTTCGTGGGGACCCCAACTCAGGGAGGTTCTGGCTACACACTCAGCTGGGGCCTCCCCTGCCCCCAGCCTGTTCCCAGAAGCAAAATCAATGTTTAGGGGACCAGGGAACCCCACTTCCCTTCAGAAAGGGAGTTGGAGGCTTTCTGCCTTCACCTTCTTAGTGAATCTAGCATTTCCTCAGGCAGTTGGATGAATCAGAAGGGTGAGGATTTATAAAGAAGTGAATTAGAAAAAGGGAGGGTGGGGGGCAGCTCAGCCCCCAGTGATGGAGACAGCTAGCCACTGTGAATCCTTCCATGCTTTTGGAGACCTTGAGCCGAAAACCAAATCCATATATTATGAATGGAAATTCCATTAATTTGGGAGGAAATTGAGACCAGATATTAGAAGAATATACGATGGCTTTATATTGGGGATAGAAAATCATTAGGGCTGACATTCATAATTCCCCTAATGCTGTGTGCCCTGTGAGTTATGAGCTGGCAGGGGACCGAGCCTTGTACCTCTGTTCCAACTCCAGCTGCTCGCCCGTCGTCTGCTGAGATTCTGTCTGAACGTCCCCCGTCAACCTCCATTATCAGAGTTTATAACTCGGTCATAAAAACCGGCTCCAGGGCTGGGACTCAGCCTCTGAGGTCTCAATCTGGTGATGTCCATCCTCCTTCCATTTGGGGACATAAAATGTGGACTTATGGGGCTGAAAAGACAGCAGATTTCAGGAGGATGGCCCACATCTGTAACCCCAGGACTCAGGAGGCTGAGGTAGGAGGATTGCAAGTTGGAGGCCAGAGACAGACTGTGTAACCTAGTGGCCCTGTCTCAAGATAGAAAAGAAAGGAAAGGAAAGGAAAAGGAAAGAAAAGAAAAAGAAATGAAGAGGGATGGCAAATACATTCTGAGAGGCAGAGGAGGGGCATGTCTTTGAGTGTGTGAATGTGAGCGTGCATCCAGCATGGGGTGTGTGTGCATGATTATGTGTGCATCCACTTGAGAGAGCTTGTGTGTCAGCGTGTCGGTGTGACAGTGTGGTATGGATGTGTACGTGCAAATGCACACATGTGTGCATGTGAGTTGCATCTGTGCAAACACATGGGCCCATGTGCCCATGGGCGGGTGTGTGCACATGTATGGGCGCTTGTGTGTGCAAGAGACCATGTACTGTATATGCACTGCATGTGTGCATGAGGGGGACAGTGTGCTTGAATGCTTGAGTACAAGAGCTGTTGTGTTCCAGTAACAAAAAATCTCGTGTTGAATGCTTGGTCCTCCGCTGGTGGCGCTGGTGAGCTGCCATTGGGTTACCAGGGCCTGGATTCCAGATTCCATCCTGGGCTAATCGGAGGATGAGTTCACAGCTGGAGGGGCTGCTGGGAGGTGGAGGTTGGAGGAGATGGCTCACCGGGGTGTGCCCTGGGAGAGTGCGTCCATTTTTTTTTTTTTTTTTGAACTAGGCCCTTTCACATGCTAGGTGTGTGCTCCACCCCCGAGCTGCACCCTGGCCTCTTTTTAGTTTTTTATTTTGAGGCAAGCTCTTGCCAAGTCGTGCAGGCTGCCTCTGTCCTGGATGTCAGGACCCTGCTGTCTCTGCCTGGGGTTCCCGGTGTGCGCCTTGCACAGGTTGCAGGGTCTGTCTTGTCCCCTGACCCTCCCTGCTTTGCTCTCTGCTTCCTGGCTGCCACGCAGGGAGCAGCTCCACGCTCTCACGGGCACCCCGCGTGGTGGTCAGCCTCATCCCCACCAGGACCTGAGAGAAAACTCGCCTTCCTGTAAGGCGTCCCTCTCAGGCATCAGGGCATGGTACCAGAAAGTGACTAACCGTGCTCACGCATGTCAGTGGGGCGATCAGCGGAGGGTGGGTTCTTAATGTTCCCACCGTGGTGTCCGGTCAAAGGCAAAGCACCAGCTCCGGGAAAGGGGAGCCTGAGATGGTGGGAGCAAGTGTCTCCTGGTGGGGATTTTAGACACAGAGCATGGGAGTGGACGAGCTGGGCTGATAATAGTTCCCCACACCAAACTCTTGTACCTGGCATTGTGCTAAGTGTGTGGAAGGCCCTGGCTCATGCAGTCCTCACGACTGGGGGGGATAGCCATGATTTCCTGAGGTATGCAGGGGAGGAAGTGACGATTCAGAGAGGTCATGCCACTTGCTCTCTCGGGGGTGGGCAGCATGGGCTCAGCACTGTGCCGTGAGCTGCTCTGAATGTGGCAGGCTCCCGGGGACCAGGCAGTGCCTTGTGGCTGTCCTACCAGTGGGACATGCACCTGGCAGGAAAACTGACTGAGGTTTCCTGCAGGACTGGTGCAGGTCCCTGGCCCGGGCCCTTCCCAGCAGGGCTGCTGGGTGGCGGCAGGAGGGCAGTGCCACCGGAAGGAGCAGCGTGGGCCCCTTGCATATGCACAGCAGAGCCCAGTGCAGACAACCCAAGCTGTAGGATCTGGGCCGCCGAGCCCGGGGGCAGCTGAGACCAGGCCCTGGGTGCCGTGGGCCTCAGTCTGCTCCCCCTTACTCCTCCCTGGCCCTCTACCGAGCTCCTGGGCACACAGCTCAGAGGGATGATGGTCTCTTCCCCAGTTCCAGGGAAGGAGCCTAAGTTGCCGGCTCGGGTCTCAGGGCCCCCAGGACTGATGACGAGAAGCCCCCAGTGTGCCCCTTGTCCAGAATGGGAAGCTGCGTCCAGATGGAGGCAGGGGAGCTGGGCGGAGCCAGTGGCACCTCCGCCCCCAGCATGCACATTTCTAGGGTGTGCACACAAGTCTACAAATTTTTGTGTGTGGCCTTGGGGCCAAGTGGCCACTGTCACAGACCCCTGCCTGCCTCACCCTGTCAAGGAGAAGCTGGGCTTTGCCTGGGTTTTGACCAGGAGCCTGGGGAAGGCCAGGTATAAGGAAGGAACAGAGAAGGCTTGTGGGAGTCTGGGAGGAGAGGATACAGGGCTGTGGGGCTGGCCCAGACTTTTTTAATAGCAAGAGAAGTGAGGCCCAGAGAGGGTGAAGGCAGCCTTGTGCGGGTCGGTGCCGATGGGCTCCCCTGCAGGATATGTTGGCCCTACAATGTGCCTAGCCATACAGTCTGTCCCAGGGCGGAGAACATGAGGAAGAGACTATGGGGGAGCCAGGAATGGAGGTGCATGCTTGTCATCCCAGCACTTGGGAGGCAGAGGCTGGAGGATCTCGAGTTTGAGGCCAGCCTGGGCTACAGAGCAAGACTGCTGTTTTTCAAGGAATCAGTCTGTGGTGAGAGGGGCCGGTGGGTGGCTGGGCCACACCACTGGCCTTTGCTGTGCTTATGTCCTGGGGAGGCCCTAGACAGTAAAGGCCCAGCGTGTTCAGGAGGATGACATTCTGATGCCACCCTGAGCCTCTGCCTCCATGGTGGTTGGGGCTTCCCTCAGGCTGTGCTCAGGACCTGCCCTGCTGCTCACCAGGGCAGGACAGAGATGGCACCATGGGCAGCCACTGGCCCTCAGTGGCAGATGGGCATTGCCTCCTGCCTCCCATTTTGTTGGGTCCTACAAGGTAGGGACATTTAGGAAAAGCTGTCGCCGTGTCCACTTTGGAGAACTGTTGAGCATGAATGCCCTGAGAAGTCCTGCAAATTAGTCTGGGCGGAGCTTGACCCAGGAGGCTGGGCATGTGGCCCTGCTGCTCTGCCTTCTGTGGGGTCTCGACGGCCCAGGGATGGGGTGCCCTGTCAGAGGTGGTGTGTGACAGCCAAATAGACACAGGCAGACCAAAGGGAGGATCACGGGAAGTTAAACTGCAAGAACTAGGAGTTTACAGGGGCAAGCGACTCATGGATGGCCTTTACATACAACTGCACCAAGGTGTTCCACGGCAAGATCCGTCCTCGGTCCATCCTTTACCTCTTATATAACTTAGCATCACGGGCAGCAGGGGTGGTAAGGGGCGGCGATGGGCATCTCGGAGCGGGGCCCTGTGAGGGTCTTGGGGCCCTCCGTCCTCTCCCTCCAGGAAGGAATGTTGGAGGCCCCCTTACCATGACAATAGGCTGAGCTGAGCTTTGATTGTGCTCTTTTCTTGGCCATGACGGAGCCCAGGTCCTTGGGGTCATTCCAGGTGTCCTGTACCAAGATGGCGCCCGTCATGCCCAGCCTGGAGCAACTGCCACACAGCAGATGGGAGGCTGGCCAGGTCTCCTGCTGGCCTTCTCCTGGCTGCCACGGGCACCCCACATGTGCCCACATGCTCGGGTGAGAGAGAAGATCAGGAGCGATTTGTTGGATTACGCGCTGAAATGCCAAACGTAAGCTTTTAGGGGCTTAGCTGCCTTTTAATGTAATTGTGAGGCAGGAAGTGAAATGTTTGCTGTTTGCAGGCTGGGCCAGGAGTGAAGACTTGATCAGAACCACTGTCTGCTTCCCCTGCCTGGATTCTCTTCCCGAGAAGGTGGCTTGCAGGTCCATCTGGGGCTGTTTCCCCACCAGGCTGACCAGCAAACCCAGGCTGAGCTCCTACCGTACCTGCGGCACTGTGCTGTCGAGAGTGGCTGGAGGAGGCTCTGTGGAGGGTGGGCCACCTCCCCTCGACCACTGCAAGCCTAACAACTCCCTGGGGGAAGGGCCTGGGCCTCCGCCTTTGCCTTCTCTGCGTTGGTATGTTATGGTAGGGGAGATCGGTGCCCTTGACCTGGAGGATCGTGCCCTTTGTAGACCAGAGAAAAGGTGGGAACTGCCACCACCCCTGGGAAATCAGGACAGGCTGCAGGTCCAGAGGGAAGTGAGAAGGAGGGATGCCCTGGCAGCCCAGGATGGCCCTGGGAGGAGGCTGGCCTGTGTGCAGGTTAAAGTCGTCTGCTCCTGTGCCTCGGCTTCCCTGGAAGAATTTGGCATGGCCCAGAGCTTTCTGCCTTCTGTGAGGGCCAGCTCCTGCAACCTGGTGTCTTGTCTTCTGAAAAGGAGATTCTAAGGGGTTCACGGGCCAGTTTGTCGCCCGCAGGATGATCAAGTTCTTCAATGAGATGTAAACCACGTGCCAGGGACCTCACCGCCATCCAGCCTGTGGAAGCCCGTGGGTCGATTGGAAGTTGAGCTTCTCACTCGCTGGGCCTGGGGGGACAATATTGATATCTACCTTGAAGGCATAAGAGCCAGGGCCAGAACTCTGGGCTCTGGCAGAGCGGCAGACAGTGCCCCTCTTACTGAGCAGATGGCCCTGGAAAGCCACCACGGGCACAGCCTGTGTCATTAAAGAGAAACATCTGGCCTGGCTCCAAGGCCACAGGCTTGAGGGCTTCTGAGGGGACATCCCTAACACTGTCATCTGTGTCTGCCAAAGATGCACCAGGCCACCTGATGTAGCTCTGCTGGCCTCCTGTCCCTGTGTGCTGGGAGTGAGTGGCACGTGTTATGGTTTGAATGTTGGGTCCTCAGCTGGTGGCATAGTCCTGGGAGGTCAGGAGCCTTGGGAAGAGGGATCTAGGGAAGCAAGGATGAATCACCAGGGCAGCCTTTGGAGATTTCACCAAGGCCCTGGTTCCAGTAAGCTTTCTTCTTCCTGCTCAGGAAGATGTGCAGTCATCTGCCACCGGCCCTGCCGCACACTGCCATGTCTACTCAGTGGTAATTAGGGATTTGTCCTCATCCTTCCCACAGTCTTGCTGGGTGTGTCTGCAGACCCTGTCACAGCACAGTCTTGGCAGGTGCTGACTCACAATCAGCACCCTCCGAGCTACACGCCTTACCTCTTGTGTTGGTGACAAAATACCTGAGGGAAATGACCTAAGGGAGGAAAGATTTATTTTGGCTCTCGGTTTCAGAGGGTTTAAGTCCATCATGGTGGGGAAGGGTGGTGGAGCCCAGTAGTTCACATCATGGTGGTCAGGGAGCGGGAGGGGAGGGAGAGAGAGAGGGAAGGAAAGAGGGCGAGAAAGAGAAGGAGGGAGAGAGAGGGAAGGAGGGGGAGGGAGGGGGAGAGGGAAAGAGGGAGAGGGAAAGAGGGAGAGGGAGAAGAGAGAGAGAGCGCGCGAAAGCGAGAGTGAGCGAGCATGCACCTGTGCTCAAGGCCTTTTTTCCTCCCCTTTTATTCCATGGAGGCCTCCAGCCCCTGGCATGGTGCAGCCCATGTTCAGGGAGGGGCTTGCACCACTTTCTGGTCCTCTCTGGAAGCTCCCTCACAGACACCCAGAGATGTGCTCTCCTAACGCAGGTGCTTCTCAGTCCCGTCAAGGTGGCAATCAAGACTCCCCATGGCACCTTTGGAACTCTTGTCCACAGCGGGACTCCAGACATCCTCTGGAGAGATGCTCCGGTGGAAGCCCAGTTCTACCCCTTGCTCTCTCGAGGAGCCTTGTTGGCTTTGCCAGCTTCCCATCTAGGCTGCCCTGAGGTTCACCTGGCAGACAAGGCTCCCCCATACCTGCTGGGAGATCCTGCTGTGTCTGGAGCACTTGCTCTGTGGGCCGTGGACAGTGCTCACTGACCTCCCGCTGCCCCTGCGAGGTCCTCCACATTGTCCCCTCTCAAGGGAGGAAGAAGGTGAAGTCACACGTCACCCCCCTCCTCCCGAGCTGGTGAGTGGCGGAGTGAGGCTGAAGCCCAGTTAGCCTGACCATTGCACACTGCACCATTCCTACCCGGCCTCACAGATCGAAGCCCAAGACACAGTAGTCAGCCAACACGCCCCCCTTCTGCAGGCGGGGAGTGGCTTGGCAGAGGAATGGTAAAGTTTCTTTCTTTTTTTAAAAAATTTTCTTTTCATGTTTCCATCTGTTCACGCGGCAACTGAATTTATGCTGTTTAGATACCATCTGGGACCGCAAGCCCTTTTCCAAATCCGACAGCATTTTTCCTTTTAGTACTTAATGTGCGCGATGGGATGGAGGTCCTGAACAATAGCTCATCTTGGATGGCCGAAGGTCCAGGGGCTTCCACTGGGATTTTTTCTCTGAGGAAGGGAGGAGGAAGAGAGGCTTTTTGCTTAACTGACACTGGGCTACTTCTCGTGGCTGACGTTTCTGTGGGTGCCCATCTGCTGGCTGCATTTCGTGCTGATGCTCTACTGTCTCAGTTGTCAGCACAGGATGCAAGCCGCTGTGTAGCTTCTGTGTGCGCGTGAGGGTTTGCGCGAATACCTGGGTGTGCATGTGGTGTGTGCACACAAACCCACACTTCGTAATTTTGAAAGATCTTCCCTTGCCCGTCACTCTAAGGGCCATTGTGCCTACAGTCACACAACCTGGCTCTTGGAGAGCTGAAAGATGGAAAAAGTGACACTGGGTGCCAAGGCCACACCTGTCATCCCAGTGTCTTGGGAGGCAGAGGCAGGAGGATCGCAGGTATGAGGCCAGGCACAGCCTGCATAAGTTAGGGAAGCTCTGTCTCAAGATAAAAATAAAAATGGGCTGGGGGTGTAGCCCAATAGTAGAGCACTTGCAAAGCATGCATGAGACCCTGGGTTCAGCATCCCAGTACTGTAAGAAAAAAGAAAGGAAGAAAGGAAGGAAGAAAAGAAAGATGGAAAACGCGCTCACTCCATGGGTTTTGCAAGTTCCAGTGATTTCACAGAGTTAGGTATGAGGCTTTGACCTCCTTTGACTCAGAACCCAGAAAATCCATTGTACTTTAGAGTCCCAGAGCTGAATTTAGAAACTTCTTTCTCATCCAGTCCCTTTCCTAAGCTACCTAATAGTTTTCTGACCATACCATGTAGTTATTGTTTTTAGGTGCCATTGAGTTGGGTCCGACTCATAGCGACTAGATGTACAACAGAATGAAATGCTCTCTGACACTGTCCCATGCTCAGCACTATGTCAGTCTGTTGTTCATAGGGTTCATAGGGTTTTCAATGGCTGATTTTTTTCAGGAATGGCTGCCAGGTCCTTTTTCTGAGCCTACAGCACCTGGTATTCCCAGGTGGTCTTCCTGAATTCCCTTGCCCAACACATCTGCTCTGCCATTTTGATTTTCCTTCCCAAGTGGTCAGCCCAAGGCCAGACCACTTTCTGCAGCTATGGGGGCTCCTTGTGGGGCACAGTGGCCACTTTCCAGGCTGGGGTCCCTTGGGGATGGTTCCCTGTCGGCCACGCCTTGGGCTGCGTAGTCATGGCACAGAGTCCTCACACCACCACCAAAAGGCAGCGTTTTATGTATTCGGGAAGATGGAACGCAGACCTCTGGACGCACATGGCCATGAGCTTTTGGATTCTCCAAGCTGCCATAGGCCCTGCCTGCTGGCCACAGCCTTGGGAGAAAGGTCAGGACATGAATTTTCTCCTAAGTAGAAACTGCAGAGCCCACTGAGGTTCCCACCAGTGCAGTCAAGCACCTACCCTGTCATCTGAGGCTCCGCCCTCTTGGTTGAGGCCCTGCCCTGTCATCTAACGCCCTGCCTGTGACTGCCTGCTGAGGGTCCACTAGCCTGCACTGCCTGCCCTGGCCCAGCCAAGGTGACAGACTGAGTCTGCAGGGTGGAGCGGCCGCCCTGCTCATCCAGGCAGCCCCCTGCGCAGGAGGGACCTGTAAGATCCCCCCCGAGGCCCCTCTTCCTCTGAGTCTGTACGCGGTAATGAGGGCTCCGGAGTGCCCTGGGGTGTGGCGTCCTTATGGGGTCCTCGGCAGCTTGGGCAAGTGACAGAGGCCAGAGGCCATCTTTTGGCCACAAGCCTGTCCCTCTGACACAGGGCAGTGGACGCAGGTCCTGGGGACGCCACCCCCTGCAGAGCAGAGGGAGGAGCGCGCTCTTCCATCAGCCCAAGGCTAGACCACACCTCTCATCTGCGGGGACCCCCCTCCCAGTGAGTCGGTGTGGACCCCCGGCTATGACACAGTGGAGTCCAGGTGCGGTCTTCTGTGGATGTGTGGCCGCCCCTTGGAATCCCAGGGTCTCATTCACAAGCCCGGGGTGATAAGGTAGCCCCTGCATCCCTGCGGCACAGGAAGCCACAGGACTTGGGGAAGCGGGGAGGCTCTGTGAACCATAGGCGATGTCTGAGCACAGAGGGGGCCTTGCACCTGGGCCCCCAGCACCCAGTATGCACCGCCTGTGTCGGGGGCAGAGGACCCACCGTGCCTGCTGGGGGAGGAGATGGCACAGTGGGGGAGGGGCAAGTGCTCAACAAATGAGCCCAGGCATGGTTGGTGGGGTCAGTCTGTGTCCAGGGGAGGCTCGGAGGGCAGACGCTTAAGCATTGCAAACCCACCGCAGGAAAGCAGCGGCATCGGGGTGAGGAGTAGGCTGGGGACACCCCAGGGACTGCCAGAGGGCTCTTCTGACTCCGCACCATCGCTCAGCATCTCCCTGGTGGACGTCCTCCCGGTCCACAGGGGCTCAGGGTGAGCAGGAAGTTCTGAATGTTACTGGACAGTTGGGTGGGGGCCTGGGCTGCCTCACCATTGCTGGGTGGGGATGTGGCAGGGAGGGGGTTCTTGGGGGATCCTCACCCCTCCACTCTGCCACCACCTCAGGGCCCTGGCCTGGGAAGTCTCAGCCCCAGGTCCTGAGGGCAGCAGAGCCCACGCATGTGGGTCCCAGAAAGGCCTCGAGAGAGCTGGGCCGACTCTCCAGGGTCAGGGAGAGCGAGAGGCGATGCCAAGAAGCCTGACGTCGGGTCCAGGGGCCTTAGGATGGCTCCTTTGTCTCTTCAGACCTCAGTTTCCCCCTGAGTAGGGTGAGAGAGTTATGCCAGACAGTTACTAAGATGCATTCCATCTGTGACATGCTTGCGCTCAGAAAAAGCACCGTTAACAAATAAAAAAAAGAAGAAACACGGAGCGGCCTCGTCCATCATTTCCCAAGTCTGCTGTGTGTTCTTCATCAGGAGACCAAATGGGATCAGACCATATGTCGGGCTAATTGTTCCCCAAACAAAATTTCCACGTTCAAATCTGCTTGCAAGCGGGAAGCAGTGTGGAGGAGGTGCTAGGGAGGTGCAGCGGGGGCTGGGACCTCCTCAGGGAGGCTGCCTGTTTGGTGGGCAGTGGGAGGCTAGCACAGCATGGGTTTCCTTGGAGTTCAGTTGCATGGAAGGTGGAGGTTGGTGGGGCCCATGTCCTGGCCTTTATTCTCTTTCTCATTTGCTCTATGGATATCAATGGAGCACTGAGCCCTGGCCTCGCCCAGAGCTTGGTTCTAGGCACTCAGCAGCCAGGAGGTCAGCTGATGCCCACGCTTTACAGAGCCCATGGTGCAGTGAGCAGGACAGGAGAGGCACAGGGACCTGCGGTTCTGTGGCACAGGGCTGGGGTAGGAAGGTGTGTGGGGGGGACCGGGGATGACAGATGAAGGTTGAGGGGTGAGTGGGAGCCAGGCAGAGAGGAGGGACCAACGTTTCTGGAAGAAAGGGTGACTGTGGGAAGGCCTGGCCAGGTCCTGTAGGAGAGAGTTTGGGGCAGAGAGGGGAGGTGGCCCTTGGCCTGTGAACAGCATCAATATGGCCTTGTGGCTATCCAGGGGGTGTGGGGAGGTGAGGTGACACCTGTGTTTCTGCCCAGGGCTTTGTGCCCTCCCCAGGAGTCGTCTGGTCAACTGGGATGGGCACCCAGGGAGGGAAGCAGGCTGGCCTCCTCGGGCCACGGCACACTCCGTGGCCTCTTGTGGTACGAGCAGAGGTCATAACAGGAGCTGGCAGGTGCTCTTGGGGGTGACCATGTCCATGAAGTCCCAGCTGTGATTCAGAGAGCACAACCCTTTGGGCATAGATGGGGAACTGAGGCAGAGAGGTGGGAGGGGTGGGGAAGTGTTGCTGCTGTCCGTTGAGGCACCCCCCCGTCCACTCATTTGTTTGTCCACCCTCGTCCAAGCACTGGCCAGTGACCAGCGTCTTCTGGTGTGGCTGCTGCTGTAAGCAGTGGGGATGGAGGGCATAAGTTAGATTTTTGTCAGTGTGACCAAATGACAGAGAAAGCCAACTTACTGAAGGAAAGGTTTCCTTTGGCTCACGGTTTCAGAGGGTGCAGTCCATGATCACTCAGCTCCATGCGCTTTGTCAGGACATCATGGAGAGGGGAATGTGTGGCAAAGGAGAGCGATTCACTTCATGACCGACCAGGAAGTGGAGAGCATGAGAGAAGGAGCCAGGGATAATATGTCCCCGAGGATGCACCGCCAGTAACCTCCTTCCTCCAGCTAAGTCCCACCTTCTAAAGGTTCTACAGCCTCCCAAAATGGCGCCAACAGCTGGGAAACAAGTACTCAGAATGTGGGCCTGAGGGGACACTTTCTATTCAAGCCTTAACGTGGAAGGTGCCTTTATCTGGCCCAGGAGAAAGGAAATAGACACAGGCTTCAGCTGTAAGAATCTTCCCTACAGGCAGGGCCTGGCATGGGCCTTGGTGCAGCAGAGGAGGCAGAGGGGAGGTGGGTGCCCCCCAGGCCTCTCTAAGGGTTGGGAAGCTGGGAACCTGCAGCCCAGCAGGAAGAGGCTGCAGATGAGCTTGGTGACTGACACTTAGAGAAGAGCGACCAGCCAGCCCATCCAGGGCAGCCCAGATAGGGAATCACTGTGGAGGGCACAGGGCTGGCTATCTCCGTCCTCCTGCTCAGCCCTGTCCCAGCACCCTGAGGCAGCCGAGATGAGGGAGGACTGACAGATGCACTCAGGATGGCTCCACTCAAAGAATGAGCTTAATTAGGCATTGAAGCCCCTGGTTGTGCATACAGAGTTTTCTCTCTTTTTGGCGCGGGATCCGAGAATGTGGCTGAGGAGCGTTTAGGAAGGAATTTTCGGATGGTTGGAAAGAGATGAAGCAGATGTGCCCATTGTTGGACATGACCTGTCCTCCAGCTTTGGGTGAGAGCGGAAGCGCTCACATGGGTGTCTTAAACGCACCGCATCCGCTTGCCGCCGGCTTGGGACCCAGGGTATGGGACCATCCAGGCCTAAGCCACACCCTGGGGTCCCCTGGAAGGCAAAACTAGAATGGCTCGTCACTCTGTGCCACAGGGTACCTGGGTCCACAGTCTTACAGTGGAGCCTTTTAGTGACGTCCACACCCAGACAGCAGCATTCCAGCCCCGTTCCTTCAACCGGCCTGAGGGGATGACCCAGGTCCATCACTGGCCACCCCTGAGGGCCAGGAGAAGGATGCGTGGCCAGCTTTGCGCACAGCATGGCATCGGGTCCCAGGCTCTGCAGAGGGCAGGAGCCATGGCCTGGGTTCTGGGGGCTCCCACGGTCCTGCATCTGGTCTGCGGGAGAGGGGGCACTGCCCAGGGGGCACCTGGGTGACTTCCCACTCACAGGTCCTGCTTTGGACCCCATGTCCCTCTCAGCCTGTTCCTTGTTGTCCCTTCCCGCCCCTCTGGTTTTGCTCTCTGCCTCCATTTCTGTCCCTGGCGGCCTCATTTGCGGCCCCTCTTCCCGCTTCTCCCGTCCTGCCTTGCCTGGTTCTCTGCTCTTCTCTACAGCGGCCTTCAGGCCCACCAAGGCGGCCTTCCAGCCTAGCGTCCAGGCCCCGCCTCTGTCCTCTCTACTTCCCTTCTTGCCCTCAGCTGCCCTCACACACTATCCAGCAGCCAGCATGTCCCTGGGCCACGAACCTCTGCACATTCCATATCTAGCCAGGGCTCACCTGGAGTGCCGTCTGCCCCCTCTGGCCGTGCCAGGTCTAGTGTTCCAGCGACACTGCTCTGGGCTTTCTGACTTGCATCTAGGGAGGCCCTGTTGCTGGCACATAGCAGGGAGTACAGCTCAGTGCGCTGCTTAGCCTGAGAGGTTCCCCTGGTGTAGACCTCCGCTCAGGTTAAGCTGGGTCCTTGGCTTCATCACTGAAGCTGGAGAGAGTGAAACAAAGTTATAGAGTTTATGAAGTCCACACTTTAGAGTACATGGGGAGAGAGAGAGAGAGAGGAGCGGGGGAGGGAGGCACAGATGAGAACTTGCGCAGGGAGTGAAGCCCCAGAAGCCAAAAAGAAGCTGATGCACTGTTCCCTCCGGTTTTATTTAACCTAGGGCACACCCGGTGTGATGTCAGTGTCCTGGGCAGCTAGCTCTGGGTGGCTAGTGTGACATGAGCCAGAAAGGCCCTTGTCACAGCCTGGGGATGTGCCAATAAGATCAAAAGAGGAAGTTCTATCTGGGTGCAGTGGCGCATGCCTGTAATCCCAGCAGTTTGGGAGGTAGAGGCAGAAGGATCACAAGTTTGAGACCAGAGGCAGTCTGAGTAATTTGGCAAGACCTTGTCTCCAAACAGTAAATGCGCGCGTGTACACACACACACACACACACACACACACACACACACACACACACACACGAGCAGGGGGTGCAGCTCAGTGGTCCAGCACTTGCAGAGCAGGTGAGCGGGAGGCCCTGTGTTCAACACCCAAAAAAAAAAAAAGTTCCATTGTTTAGGTTTTCTATTAGAGGAAATTCCGTTTAGTAAAGTGAGATTATACAGTGTATCCATCTAAGAAAAGAAAAGAATCAAGAAGTTGCCAGGCATGTCTCAAAGAAGCACAGAATTACAGAGGGGAGGCAAGACTTAAAAGGTTACATACATTTTTGACTCCAAGCATAGCTTACTGCTATTTTAACATTTTCATTATTTAAAACGTCTCAGAAATAACATCTCTGTGCAGGCGGTCTTCATGGCTGTCTTCCTGGTAGTTGTGTCAAAGTTCTCCACTCTCAGCTGGTGAGATTCAAACCAGATCCTGGGGTGAAAGCTCTTTCCCTTTCCTTGTCCCCCAGACTCCCCTGTCTTTCTGTTCTGCCTCAGCCCATGCCAAAGTCTGCTCGAGACGGGGTGGCAGCTCCCGCTCAGCTGGGGCTGTCTCATTTTCCATGTGCACAGAATTTCCTGCACAAAGAAGCCATGGGGGCCGTAGTTGCAACCATATCCATCCCTCACGCATGCGCAATCCAACAGGACCCTCAAGGCAAGGATCAGATGCTGTGGAAGCCAGAGTGGGAGGCCCTCTGGGAAGTCACTGGGGCCCAGCTGCCTGCCTCTGCTGGAAAGAGAGCCCTGCTTCCCCAGGGGCACCTGCCTTATGCGCCCTGCAGGGGAATCGTTCATATCTGCCTGCTCTTGGTCTCCTGCCTACCAGAGCAAGCTGTGTGTGGAGAGGCTGCCTGGGGCCCTCTCTGGGCCCTCCAACTGGGGGTGGCCATGGAGACGGCTCACTTTCTCTGTGCATGGGTTTTTTGTTGTTGGTTTGTTTGAATCAAAGTCTTGGATGTGTCCGTGGCTGGCCTGGAGCTCAGGAGCCTCCTGTCTTGGCCTCCCAGTCGCTAGGATCACAGGCATGGCCACCACACAGGGTTCGCATAGAATCTTTGCATGAATGGTGTGACCCTCAAGTGAGTTTCAGCCATTTGAAAGGGGCCTCTCGCAGGGCATGTGGGTGGCGCAGCGTGCCCTGGCCATGTCCTCTGACCTGATAGGACTCATCTTGCTGGCTTGTACTGCACTGGCAGACACAGGAGATCCATTGATTTGCTGATGCTGGGTGCTGATCCCTGGCGAGTGCCTGTGGTGGTGGGGCTGAGCCTTGCCGGATGAGCCACCACTCCACGGAAGGGAGCAGGTCCAAGGATGTGGACTCAGGCCACAAGGGCCTCCTCGGCCTGCAGCTTGGGATGAGATGGGGCACGCGGCCCCACTGTTCCTAGAACATCATCACAGAAGGTTTGTCACAGAGAAGAATTTCAGAACAAGCCAGAGAGAGTGAAACAAAGTTATAGAGCTTATGAAGTCCACACTTTAGAGTGCATGGAGAGAGAGAGAGAGAAGAGATAGAGATAGAGAGAGAGAGATGCACAGATGAGAATTTCCCCCATTAGATAACTCACATCCTCCCAGGCTGCCTGGGCCTGCTGCTGCCTGGTGCCCCAAGCCTGTGGAATGAACAGGGGTGCTCACCTCTGCACCTGCTCCTGGGGCTGGACAGGAGGGCGACATTGCCTGTCACCTACCAGCCCCACCATGAGCTGTAGGTTTCTGTCACCTTCATCACAGGACAGGTGGGCTGAGGCCCAGAGAGAGCAAAGGGCCAGCTGGCCAGCTTGGAAGTGGATGGATAGGAGGGGTCTGGTGCCTGCTGGCTGGCATCCTCTTTGCTGGAACTTGGCCAAGGGGTGGCTGGGAGCACAGGGCTAATTTGAGGACAGAGAACACAGGCCTTCAACTACTCAGTCTAGCACCTGGCCTCCATCAATATCCCTAGGCTTTGGGCGGGGGGCTCTGCTGCAGGCAGGGCTGTGGGTGGCTAGCTGGGTGTGGGGGGACTTGGTTGGTCTATCCTGATACCCCAAGCCAGGGGCTCGGCAGAGGGGCAGGGGTCCAGCAGGTGTGGATCAGGGGCTGCTCTGCACCCTGGCTCTGTGCTCACCCTGGCTGGCTCTTGGCCGGGCTGTTGAGCTGCCCAACCCTCCTCCCGATAATCACATCCTCAGTGCAGTCCTTCACTTAGCCCCACGCCTGGTCCACAGGAAACCCCAGTCAATGGCTGTAGTTGCTATTACTAATATTGGCACTGATGGTCCCGTTGGGCACACACAGCTGGGAGGGGCCGACAGCAGATCTTATTTGGAGGCTGGCAGTCTGCCAGGGGTCCTATCTGCAGTGAGCAGGAGAGGATGAGGGCCACTGTCCGGCCCCATAGACACAGGTGGGGTATGGAAAAGGCTTCCTGGAAGGTGGTCCCTGGAGAAAGGTCCTCCCCAGAGCAAAGATGATCCAGGTGGTGGGAAAGGTAGGATAGCAGCAGGTCTGCCAATACCAGGTGCCCTGCCCTCCTCTGGGGGGGGGGCTCCCCCAAGTCTCAGCTGGGGCAGGAGGTTGTGTGAGGAACTCTAGCTACTACTGTTCCAGCCCCCACGTGTCTGCCAGCTTGCCGTGCTGGGGAGCTTGCATGTTGCTGTGATGCTGAAAGCTATGCACCAGTATCTCAGATACCAGCAGGGCCACCCATGGTGGACAGGTTTCAGCTGAACTTCCAGACTAAGATAGACTAGGGAGAAGGACCTGGCAGCCCACTCCTGTAACAATCAGCCATTGAAAACCCTATGAATAGCAGAGAAACACTGCAGAATGAGTCCTCCAGGCTGGAAGGCATTCAAGAAATGATGGGGAAGAGTTACCCCCTCAGAGTAGAGTCAACCTTAATGATGGGAATGAAGTGAAACCCCTGGGACCTCCTTTTGCTGATGTGGCTCAACTCAAAATGAGAAGGAACATAGTGACTGCAACAATAGGCTCAAACATAAAAAGATCATGCGCATGGCACAGTGTTGGGGAGGGTTTTGCCTGCTGTACTTAGGGTTGCTATGAGTCAGACCCAACTAGAGGGCACCTAACAACAACCAATTGCTCCCAGCGAGTGCTCAGACACTTCAGAGGTTGCCCAGGCTCGTGGGTGGGTGAGGCTTCTGGAAGTCTCTCTACCAAAAGGCAGAGGAGGAGGAAGACAGGGCTGATGAACCAGGGAATCTAGAGAAAGTGTCTTCTACACTCCGGGAGAGCTGAGTCAGCCTGTGGGGACAGCCACCGGGGCTGGCAGGGATCTATCTGTATGCTGGCCACGCAGCCTTTGGGCACTTCCTCTTAGGAGTTTTGATTTAATCCATTTTATCATCCAGGATGGGAGGGATAATGAGGGAGAGGCTGTTAACACTGGCCCCTGGAGAGGGCTGGAAGGTTCCTTTGAGTTCTGAGCTCTGGACTGAAGGTGACAGGCTGCAAGCCCCTAACGTGAGCCAGCGGGCAGAGGGCCAAGGTGGGAGCCCCGCTGCGGTGCCCTCCACCTCGCTCTGCTGTTCCCACTCTGGGCCATCTGGGAG
>VMDO01022238.1:0-33892 GCA_007922755.1 Pedetes capensis
AATATGAAGATGTAGGTGTCACTGTGTCTTTATGATAGTTTGTCTTCCCTGGGGTATATTCCTAGAAGTTATATAGCTGGGTCATATGGGAGTTCTATTTTTAGTTTTTTGAAGTATTGCCATAGTGATTTTGAAAGTGGTTGAAACAATTTATAGTCCCACAAGCAGTGTAAGAGGGTTCCTTTTTCTCCACATCCTCACCAGTATTTGTTATTATTTGTTTTGTTGATCTTGGTAATTCTTACTGGAGTTAGGTGGAATCTCAGAGTTGTTTTGATTTGTACTTCCCTAATGGCTAAGGATATTGACCATTTTCCACATGTTTCTTAGCCTTAAAAACTTCTTCATTTGAGAAATGTCTGTTCATTCCTTTGCCCCCTTGTGTATTTGTTTATTTGTTGTTTTAGGATTAGCTATCTTGAGTTCTTTGTAAATTCTAGAAATTAATCTTTTGTTGGATGTCTAGGATGCAAAGATTTTTCTCCCATTTCATGGGTTCTTTCTTAACTTTGTTGATTGTTTCCTTTACTGTACAGAAGCTTTTTAAATTTCATACAGCCCCATTTTTCAATTTTAGGTACAACTTCCTGAGCAATGGAGGTCTTGTTAAGCAAATACTTCCCGATGCCCATGTGTCAGAATGTGTTTCTTTACCTTTTCTTCTAGTAGTTTTAATGTTCCTGGTTTTATGTTGATGTCTCATTCATTCCAAATTTACTCTGGTGGAATTTGAGAGATATGGATCTATTTTCATTTTTCTGCATCTGGATATCAAATTTTCTCAGCATCATTTGTTGAACAGGTTAGCTTTCCTCTATTATGTGTCCTAAGGCCCTTTGTCAAAGATTAGGTGGCTGAAGTTGAATGAGTGTATCTGGATCTTCAATTTTTCTCTATTGGTCTCCAAGCCTACTTTTATGCCAGTACTAAGCTATTTTTGCTACTGTAGCCCCCTAGTATAGTATAAAGTCAGATATTCTGATGCTACATGCACTAGATATGTAGCTTAAGATAGTTTTGGCTATATCTGGTCGTTTGTGTTTACATATGAATTTTTGGATTATTTTTTTCTATTTCTGCAAAGTCTGTCCTTGGAACTTCAATGGGAATTGCATTATATCTGTAAATTGCTTTTGGTGATACAACCATTTTTAAAACATTGATTCTCCCAATCCATGAGCAAGGAAGGTTCTTCCATCTTCTAGCATCCCCTGTGATTTCATTCCTTAATGTTTTCATGTTTTCCTTGTAGAAATCTTTGGGATCTTTGGTTAGATTGATTCCTAAGTATTTAAGTTTTGGATGGGCTATCATGAAAAGGATTGTTGCCTTAATTTCCTTCTGTTCCTGTTCACAACTAATGTAAAGGAAGACTACTTATGTTTAAGTGTTAGAATTTTGCATCCTGGTATTTTGCTGAAAGAGTTAAGTAGGTCTAAGAGTTTTCTAGAGGAGTTTTTAGGATTCTTTAAGTAAAGGATCATGTTATCCATGAATAAGGATAACTTGACATGTTCTTTGCCTATCTGTATCTCTTTGATTTATTTCACTTTTCCAATTGCACTACTTAGGACTTTGATCCCAATATTGAATAAGAGAGGAGAGAATGAACAGCCTTTACTTGTTCCTGATCTTAGAGGAAATGGTTTCTATTTTTTCCCCATTTAATATGATATTATCTATAGGGCTGTCATAACTGGCCTATATGATGTTGAGGTATCTCCCTATTATGCCCATATTGTCCAGGGTTTTTATCATGAAAGGTTTTGCACTTTGTCAAAGCATCAGTTAAGATGATCACGTGATTTCTGTTTGCATGTACCTTGATATGTTGAGTTACATTGACTGGTATCCACATGTTGAACCAGTCTTGCATCTGTAGAATGAAGCCCAATTGATCACGGTGTATGATCTTTTTTATATGTTGCTGGATTTGGATTGCCGGGATTTTGTTGAGAATTTTTGCATCAATGTTCATCAGGGAAATTGGTCTATAGTTCTCTTTCATAAAAGTGCCCTTGCCTAGTTCTGGTATCAAGGTAAGGTTGGGAGTGCACCTTCCTTTTCTACTATTTAAAATAGTTTGAGGATAATAAGTATTAATTATTCTTGAAGATTTGATAGAATTCTGCTGTGAATCCATCAGGGCCTGGGTTTTTCTTTGCTGGGAGGCTTTTTATTGCCTTCTCTATTTTGGTGGGGCTGGGATTTAGTTCAGTTGGTAGAGTGCTGCGCTGCAGTCTCTGAGGCCTTGAGTTCAATTCCCAGCACCACAAAAGTGGGAGTAAGGGCCTGGCAATCCACTCCCAAGGCAATCCCAAAACAGTCAGCCATTGAAAACCCTATGATGGTAGCTATGAGTTGGATACTGACTCAACAGCACCTAACAACAACAATAACAACTCTTTTGGTATATGTAATGAGACTGTTTATATTGCTTAAGTCCTCTGGGCTTAATCTTGGTAAATCATATGTGTTAATGAACTTTTTCATTTATTCTGTGTTTTCCTTTTCGGGGGAGTGCAATTTCTCAAAAAATCCCTGATGATTTTCTGGATTTCATTGTTAATAGTGGTTATGATTTCTTTCTTATCTCTAATTTTTTCAATTTAGGCCTTTTCTTCCTTTCTTTTCATGTGACTGGCTGGGAGGGGGCATCTGTTTTATTAATCTTTCAAAGAAGCAGCTCTTAGTCTCATTAACTCTTTGAATTGTCTTTTAGATTCTAATTAGGTTGTCTCTGCCTTAATTTTGATAACTTGCCCAAGTGCTCCATTTGGGATTCGTTTATTGTTGGCTTTCTATTGCCTTAAGATGTGCCATCAAGTTATTTGATTGGGCCCTCCCTAACTTACTGATGAAGCCACTCATGGCTAGGAAATTCCCTCTAAGAACTGCCTTTGCTGTATCCTATAAATTTTGGTAGGATGTGCTTTCATCCTCATTTGATTTGGGGAATTTTTTAATTTCCATTTTGATTTCTTTGATAATCCATTGTTCATTCAGCAGTGTATTATTTGGCGTCTACAAGTCTATAAAATTTCTGAAGTTTTTCTTGTGTTTGAGTTTTAGTTTTATTCCATTGTGATCTGATAAGTTATAGGAGATGATTTCTGTATTTTTCTACTTCTTGAGGCCATGTTCTGGACTAAAATGTGATCTATCTTAGAAAGAGTTCCACGTGGTCCTGAGAAGAATGTATATTCCACTTCAGATGGATGGAACATTCTGAAGATATCTATAAGATTCATTTGGTCTATGGTGTAATTTATGTCCATCATTTCTCTGTTGATATTTTGTTTTGATGACTTGGCTCTTGGCAAACGTAGGGTATTGAAATCTACCATAAATATTGTGTCTGGTCCAATATGTTTCTTTATTGCCAATAAAAATTGTTTTATGAAACTAGGTGCCCCTGTATTTTGTTTATAAATATAAAGTATCCTGAGCTCTTGGTTGAATGTTCCTTTTAGTAATATGTAATGTCTTTCTTTGTCTCTTCTGATTACTTGGAAATTGAGGACAATATGTCCAAAATTAGTATCACAATTCCTGTTTTTTTATTTGTTTTTTCTTGTTTTTTCCCCATCAACTTGGTATATTGTTTTCCAGCCTTTAATTTTCAGCCTTTATAGTTTTTATGGGTTAAGTGTGTCTCTTGGATGCTGCATTCTAAAGGTTTATGATGTTAATACAATTGACCAGTCTATGTCTTTTGATTGGTGAGTTAAGACCATTTACATTGAGAGTAATTATTGAGAGGTGCTTATTATTCTGCAACAATTTGGTACTTGCTGGTGTTTTTGATTCATATTCACCCTATTTTTTTTTCTTAATTTCCTCTCATGTTTATTGTTCATGTCCTTGATCCTACATGTGGGTTTGTCTTTCCTACTCCTTATGTGGTGTTTCATTGATGATCCTCTGCAATGCTGGTTAATGGCTATGAATTGTTTAAATAAGGCAGTATCATGGAATGTCTTGTACTCACCATCTGTTTTAAAAGGTAACTTCACTGGAAAATGTTATCTTTCTTGGTAGTCTTTCTATATCAGACCTTGGATAATGTCTGTCAAAGAATCCCTTAACTTTAACATTATTGTTGAGAAGTCTACTATTATTTTGATGGATTTGCCTTTGTGAATGAGTTGACGTTTCTCTCATGCAGTTTCCAGGATAGCTTCTTTGCTCTCCTGATTTAGCATTCCAATTGTGGAGGATATGTTCTGGTCTACTCTTTTGGGGATTCAGAATGTTTCAGGTATATATGTATTCCGCTCTTGCTCTAGGTTTGGGAAGTTTCTAGGTAATATTTTGTTGAATAAATTCTCTAATCCTCTTGTGTTGTTTTTGGCTCCTTCATTGGAGAATGTGATTTTGTAGGTTTTATTTCCTCATTTTGTTTAATGTCTCTTGAAAATGTTGGTCATTTGAAAAGCATAAGACCATTTTTGAAGTGATATTTTGAAATTTGAGAATGTTCTGGAAGTACAACAACAATGGAGGTATGAGTATGCAACAGAACCTCCAACATGCCCAACAACTGCACACATTTGTGATAAATTTGAGATGTGTGGTGCTGTGTGTGATGTGCACAGGAGAAGATCTGAGAGGTCTTGCAAGCAACGAGTCATTCTTCTGCTGCTGTGGTAACTACTTTAAGCATCCCTTGTAACTGCAGAACCAAAATGTGACTTGTATTCATCTTTTGCTCTTAGTATATATTGAATATTACTATTTTAATACAGGCTTTTCCTTTATTAAAATATGTATACTTTTTGGTATCCTCTGTGCACGTGCGTGCGCACACACACACATAAACACACAAGACTTGCAAGCAGAAATGGGGTCATCCATGGAGAGGAAGGGGCTAGGTGGGGGAAGGTGATTAGGGCAAAGTGATGAGGAAGGTGAACATGAGCAATGTAAAATGATATGCATATATGTAAATGACATAACTAAACCCACTAAGTTGTACACTAATGAAAAAATTACTAATAAAAAATGAAAAGAAAAAAAAAAGAAAATGTTGGTCATATTGCATCATTCTTTCTCTCTTGGCTTGTGAATAAATAATGTCTTCTACCTTTTCTTCATCTTCAGCAATCCTGTTTTCAGCTTTGTCTATTCTCAGGACTGAAGATTCTACCATAATGCCAACTTGATTAATTTTCCTTGCTTCTCAAAGACCTCTGCTTGATTTTTCGTCAGAATTTCTCTTTCTCTTGAGAACTGTTTTTCTACATTAGATAATTTTTTGTCTAATGAATCAATTGCTTTTATGGTGATGTCTTTGAAGTCTTTTTGTCCTCTGCCAGTCAAATGCCATCAGTGATGGTTTCACTGAGTATTACTTCAGCCATGCACCTTCCAAGGGCTCTGTATCCTCTGAAGCCCTCTGCCGCTGTCTTCTATGAAGTCTATGAAGTCATTATGTTTCTCTTACATGCTCAGAGGGCTTCAGGGCTGGAAAATTTGGACCATAATTCATTTTTAACATATTAAAAATGCCAACAAAACATCAAAATCAGCATAATACCTTTAAACTAACAAGATTCTTGATATGTAAATACAGTGTGTGTTCATCTAGACAGTTCAATACATAAATAACTATAAATATATAACTATATATCATGCAACTATATATATATATATATATATATATATATCAAAGGATATTATATATTATCTATATAGTCTAGTCTAGGGGAAATGCACAGGATAAATGTTATTATCTAAGTATTAGCAAATATTTAATAGAGTTAAATATTATCATTAACTATTATTATTATTGAAAGTTCTACTAACTAATATGTGTATAACAATCAATAAAAATATTAAATGTAACATATGCCAAGTAGAAAATATGTCAATATGAATATTTGTGCAAATATTTAAATTATACTTATTAGTATGATATACTGACAGGAAGAGAGGCTATGTGTGCCTATTCCTAAGAAAGTGGATTTCACAAATATGGAAATTATTAAATGGTATAATGACAAGCACATGCAAGTAAAATTTTGCTAAAGTGGTTCAAAAGCAACTGTAGCAATATATAGACAGGGAACTGCCAGAAAGTCAAGCCTGATTCATATTAGGGTATATGCTGAGATGTAAGCAGGATATTAGCTGAATGCAGAGAATACCTGAAAGATGTCTGTTTATTGAATATGCAAATGCATTTGACAATGTGGATCACAACAAATTATTTATAACATTGTAAAGGATAGGAATACCAGAACACTTAGTTGTACTCATGAGGAATCTATACATGGAACAGGAAGCAACCTTATGAACAGAACCAGGAAATTTTGCATGGTTTAAATTCAGGAAAAGTGTTCATCAGAGCTATATCATTTCACCATACCTTTTCGATCTCTATGCTGAGCAAATAATCTGAGGACTGGAGGAAGATTCATCAACAACCTGTACTATGCAGATAACATAACTTTACTTGATGGAAGTGAAGAGGATTTGAAATGATTTCTTTATTTTTATTTATAAATGTTAGTGAAGTACAGAGTAATCAGCCACTCCCTAAATCCATTATGCAAATATTAAATCACTTTTTCTTATACATTCATCATCTTACATAATTTACAGAATAATATAAACTAAAGGAAAAAAGGAGCCGGGTGGTGGCAAGCTCCTATAATCTCAGGAGGCGGAGGCAGGAGGATCATAAATTTGAGACCAGAGGCAGTCTGAGTAACTTATCAAGACCCTGTCTCAAGAAAAAAAAGAGAAAAAAAGAAAGAAAGAAAAAAGAAAGAAAGAAAGAAAGAAAGAAAGAAAGAAAGAAAGAAAGAAAGAAAGGGACTGGGGATGCAGCTCAGTGATCCAGCACTTGCAAAGCATTCAAGTGTGAGGCCCTGGGTTCAACCCCCAGTACCAAAAAATAAATTAAAAAAAAAAAGAAAAAAGAAAGAAAGAAAGAAAAGAAAAGAATAAAAGGTAGGAATTTCAATTAATATGCAATGAAAAACATATGCAATAATGAGCTATATTCTCATATTTTCCTCCCCCTTTTTCCCCATGTGTTCATATAGTTGCATCCTGTATTTTGAGATTTTCCTCTCCCTCTTTACCCTTCTACATTATTTCTCCTCTCCCTTTCCCCAACTTCTGCCCCCACTTGTTGATCCCCTCCCTTCTTCTTTCTGGTCTGCTAGTAGTTTCTCTTTTTAGATAGGTATGATTGATTATTCCTTTTTTATATCTAAATAAGTAAAGATAATTTTCTTTTTTAAGTTAGATTTAACTCCCACATATGAGTGAAAATATGCTATTTCTCTTTTTCAGTCTGGATTAATTCACTTAAAATGATATTTTCCAGTTCCATACATTTTGCTATATATGACAATTATATTCTTCTTTATTGATGAGTAATATTCCATTGAGTATATACATCACAATTTTTCAATCCACTGTTCTACTGATGGACATCTCACTTGATTCCATACCCTTGTAATTGTGAGGAGTGCTTCATTAAATAAGGAAATGCAGGTGTCCCTGTGCATGATGAGTTATATTCCTTTGTGTATATTCCCAGGAGTGGGATAGCAAGGTCTATTCTTAGTTTTCTAAGGTACCTCAAATTGATTTCCAAAGTGGATGATCTCATTTACAGATCCACTGGTAATGAAAAAGAGTTCTTTTTTCTCCACATCCTCACAATAATTTATTATTTGTTTTGCTAACCTTGGCCATTATTACTTGAGTGAGATGGAATCTCGGTATTTTTTTTTTCATCCTTATTTCCCTAATGGCTAGGGAAATTGGACATATTTCCTGTGCTTTTTAGATATACCTATTTCTTCTTTTGAGAACTGTTCCATTCCATTGCCCATTGATTTATTGTGTTCTTTGTTATTTTGGTGCTTTATTTCTTGAGTTCTTTGTGTATTCTAGAAATTAGTCCTCTGTCAGCTGTGTAGGATGCAAAGATTTTATCCCATTCTGTAGGTTTTCCTTTACTCTGTTAATTGCTTCCTTTTGTGTACATAGAAACATTTTAGTTTTATGTAATCCCATTTACAGATTCTTGGTGCCATTTCCTAGGTAATTGGGATCTTATTAAGGAAATGCTTGCCAATGCCTATGTATTGAAGTGTGTTAATTATCTTTTCTTCTAGGAGTTGTAAGGGTTCAGGTTTTATGTTAAGATCTCTACTCCATTTTGATTTGACTCTCATACAGATTAAAAGATATGGGTTCATTTTCTTTCTTCTGCAAATGGACATCCAATTTTCCCAGAACAATTTGTTGAGGACACTGTTTTCTCCAATGAAAGTCCTTAGCCCCTTTGTCAAAGATTGGATGGCTGTAGTTGTGTGGATGTATTTCTAGGTCTTCAGTTCTGTTCTAGGGATCTTCATGTCTATTTTTTTGTACTAGTATGAAGCTGTTTTGGGGGACTATGGCTTTATAGTATAGCTTAAAGTCAGGAATTGTGACACATCCTGCACTGTTTTTGCTGCTTAGGATTGCTTTGGCTATATGTGGTCTTTAATGCCTCTGTATGAATTGTAGAATTGTTTTTTCTATTTCTTCAAAATATGTCATTGGAGTTTTTACAGGGATTACATTCAATCTCTAAATCACTTTTTGTAGTATCATCATTTTCACAATATTAATTCTTCTTATCCAAGAGCAAGGGAGGTCCTTCCATATTCTAGTATCTTCTGCTATTTCTTTCCTTGTGTTTTGACGTTTGCCTTGTAGAGGTCTTTATGGTCTTTGGTTAGATTGATTCCTATTTGATTTTTGATGGGTTATTATGGATGGGATCTTGTCTTGATTTACTTCTTTTCTTTTTCACTATTGATGTAAAGGAAGACTACTGATATTTGAGTGTGAATTTTGTATCTGGTTAATTTGATGAAGGAGCTAATTAGCTCTGAGAATTTTCTAGTGGATTTTTTAGACTCCTTTATGTATGGGATCATGTCATCAATGAATAAGGATAATTTGACCTCTTCTTTCCCTATCTGTATTCCTTTAATTCCTTTCTCTTGCTTGATTTCTCTAACTACAACTTCAATCATAATATTGAATAACAGAGGAGAGAGTGAACATCCTTGTCATGTTCCTAACCTTAGAGGGAATGGTTTCAATTTTTCTCCATTTAATATGATGTTGGCTATATGTTTTTCATAGATGGATTTTATGATGTTGAGATAAGTTCCTTCTATGTCCACTTTCTTCAAGATTTTTACCATGAAGGACTGTCACTTTATAAAAGGCCTTCTCAGCATCCATTGAGATGGCCATGTGTTTTCTGTTTGCAAGTTTATTGATATGGTGAGTTATATTAATTGATTTACTTATGTTGATCCAGTCTTTCATCTGTGGAATGAAGCCCAACTGATCATGGTATATCATCTTTTTCATGTGCTGCTTAATTCATTTTGTGATATTTTATAGAAGAATTTTGCACAGACGCTCATCAGGGAAATTGGTCTATAGTTCTCTCTCTCTCTCTCTCTCTCTTTTTTTTTTTTTTTGGTATTGGGGGTTGAACCCAGAGCCTCACGCCTGCATCCTTTGCAAGTGCTGGACCACTGAACTGCACCCCCAGCCCAGTTTTTTGACTTTTTGAGACAGGCTCTTGGTAAATTACGCAGACTGCCTCTGGTCTCAAACTTGCAATCCCCCCACCTCCACCTCCCAAACCACTGAGATTACAGGCATTCACCACCGTGCCTGGCTATAGTTCTCTTTTTGGTAGAATTCTTATCTGGTATTGTTATCAGGGTAATATTGGCTTCATAGAATGAGTTTGGAAGTATACCTTCCTTTTCTATTTTATTATATAATTTCAGGAAAATAATTATTCTGTGAAGACTTGATAGAATTCACCTTTGAACCCATCAAGATCTGGATTTTGCTTCTTGGGAGGTTTTTTTTTATTACTCCCTCTAACCCAGTGGACGTAATGGGTTTGTTTAGTTCACTCATGTTCTCGGGGCTTAGATTTGGTAGGTAATATGTGTTAAGGAATTAACCCATTTCACTTATATTTTCTTTTTTTTCAGAGTATAATTTCTCAAGGTAGTCTCTGATGACCTTCTGGATTTCATTGGTATCTGTCATTATGTCCCTCTTATCATCTCTGACATTTTAAAGTTTGACATTTTCTCTCTTTCTTTTGGTGACTCTAGATATGGGAGTGTCAATTTGTTGACCTTTTCAAAGAATTAACACCTTGTTTCATTATTTTTTTATTGCCCTTTTGGTCTCTGATTTATTAATTTCTGCCTTGATATTAATACTTTCTTTCTGTATAAACATTTTGGGGTTGGCTTATGGTTGGCTTTCTATGGCCTTATGGTATGTCCTTAAATTATTTAATTGGGCCTTCCCTAACTTATTGATGGAGACACTCATGGCTTTGAACTTCCCTCTTAGAATTGCTCACACTGTATCCCATATATTTTGGTAGGATGTGTTTTCATCCTCATTTTATTGCAGGAAATTTTGAATTTCCTCTCTGATTTGTTTGATGACCCACTGATTTTTCAGAAATGTGTTATTTAGTCTCTATGTATTTGTAAAATTTCTGAAGTTTTTTTGCTTTTGAGTTCTAGTTTTATTCTACATTTTTCTGATAAGACATAGGAGATGATTTCCTTTTTTTGTATTTTTGAAGCTAAAATGTAGACTAAAATGTGGTCTATTTTAGAAAATGTTCCATGTGGTGCTAAGAAAAATGTATATACTGCATCTGATGTATAGAATATTCTGTAGATATCTATTAGCTCCAGGTGGTTTATGGTGCTGTTTAAGTCCATTATTTCTCTGCTGAATTTTTGCTTTAATGATTTATTTCTTGAAGAGATTGGGGATTGAAATCTCCCATAATTATTGTGTGTGGACCAATGTGTTTTTTGATCATCAACAAAGTTTGTTTTATTTACCTAGATGCCCCTATATTTGGAGAATAAATATTAGTAACATTATGACTTCATGGTTGACTGTTCCTTTTACTAATATGTTATGACCATCTTTGACTCTTCTGATTAGTTTGGGATTGAAGGCTAAATTGTCAGAAATTAGTATAGCTTCTTATGTTTTTTCAGACTTTTTTATTTCCAAAGTCTTTGTTTTCCAGTCTTTAATTTTCATATTTTTGTATGGTTTGTGGGTGAGTCTCTTGAAACCTACCTATTAAGAGATTTTGTTTTTTAATTCAGTTGGCCAATTGTTTCCTTTTGAATGGTGAATTGAGACCATTTACATTTAGGTTAACTATTGAGAGGAGCTTATTGTTTGGCACCAGTTTGATGTTTTATTATTTCTATTCTTTTGTTCATATTTAGCTTATTTTCTTCATGTATTCCCTTCATGTCTTAGTCTTGCATTTGGGCTTATCTTGCTTCTCCTGTATGTGGCATTTAATTAAGGGTCTTCTGCAATGCTGGCTTGGTGGTCACAAATTATTTAAACATGTCAAATCATGGAATGTCTTAAATTCACCATCTATTTTTAATAGCTTTTCTGGATAAAGTAAGCTTGTTTGGCAGTTATTCTTTTTCCGGACTTGAATGGTGTCTTAACCATGCTTTTCTTGCTTTAAGTTTGTTGAAAATTCAGCTGTCATCCTGATAGGGTTGCCTTTGTAAGTGAGTTGGCATTTATCTCTTGCAGCTTTTAAAATAAATTCTTTGCTCTCTAAATTTAACATTCCAATTATATAGTGTCCTGGAGAAGACCTGTTCAGGTTTATGCTATTTGGAGTTCTGGTTGCTTCTGTAATATAGGAATATATTTCTTCCCTTAGATTTTGGAAATTTTCAACAATTATTTCATTGAAAATATTTCCTATCACTCCAGTATTATTTTCTGCTCCTTCACTAACTCCCTGAATTCACAGATTGTGTCTCTTCATCTTATCAAAGACCTCTTGAAAGTATTGATCACAATGGCTCTTCTTTCTATCTTTCTTGGTGTCTGAATAGACAAGATCTTCAACTTTTTCTTCAATATGTGATATCCTGTTTTCAGCTTTACCAGTCAGGATACTGAATATTGTGCTGTAATTTTAAGTTAATTTGTTTTATTTTGTAATTCTAGCATTTCTGTTTGATTCTTCCACAGGATATTGATTTTTTTGTTGAATTTTTTTCTCAGTTAGATACTTTTATGTCCAGTGTTCCAATTGCTCTCATCTGTTTTGTTGTGATGTCTTTAAGGTCTTTCATCATATTTATGAGTGGAATTCTAAATTATCTTTCTGGTTTCTCTAAGATCTGGGTTATTTTAAAATCAATTATGGAAGGATTTTGGTCAATTGAGGCATCCTATCTAATCTGATTTTTCATGTTTCATGTGGTTTTATGCTGAGACTTTTCCATTGTTTGGTCTGAGTGCAACTAGTCTATATGCCTCTGGTTGCCCTTGGTACAATGCCTCATTTTGGGATCTTGGAATGTAGTTTACTTCAGAGGGTAGAAAGTTTTCTGCTGCTAGGTCAATAGCTTTGTCCACTCTTAGCTTCATAGTTTTAATTTTTCTTGCCTGAGGTCTGTGATCTTTAAGGAAATACTTATTCTTTATATGTAATGTATATAAGTCTACAGCAATGCAAACTTTCCAAGAGGTCTAAAAAATTCAAGGGTGGAAAATATCCTATTTTTGTTTTGACAAATAAGTTTGGGAGATATTGATTGACTAGTATAACTTAAACAACTACTAGTTGGAAATTGTGGTTAGTGAGGTTGGTAATTAAACATTACAAGGTCAATAGATGTAGTGGGAGAGATAAAGTAGTATATGGGAAAGGTAGATAGAGTCCATAGGAATTAACTAATACATCAAAAGCATACAGGAAATTTAAAAATATAATGGTAACACAGAGAATAGAAACCCAGAAACACTCAACTCAACACACACACACACACACACACACACACACACACACACACACACACACAGGCAAAACAAAATAAAATCCAGAACTGCTTAACTTGCACTGATTAATTCAGACTGTATGACAGTAACTCAGTTCTTTATGACTTCTGCCTATACTCTGGATGTTGCAAAAAAAAAAAAATGTACCTTCCTTCCCTCCTCCATTGCACCTCATGTCTCAGGAGTATTTCTCCAGCTGGTTTTTATCTGTTCATGAAGCAATACATTTCTGTTACCTCTGACCCCAAACTGTCAGATCCCCTGCAGGGTCCCCAGGTGTGACACCCTCAGTGTCCATTCCCTCTGGCATTGCACACTGCAAATGTTCCTGCAATAATCTTCTCCTGGGGAATTATATCCTATGAAGTTCAACTAATTTTATCCTCAGCCTTCACTGTGAGCTTTTGGGTTTTGCCACCCTGCACAGCCCCAGGCAGTTCCTCTTAGGGACCTACTCAGTGCCTTAGCAGGTGATGAGCCTCCTGGGGGTTCCAAGTTGTTGAGGTGTTCTCAGTAGCCCCCAATTTCTCAGGGCAGCTGGCAGCTTGCCTCCAGTATAGTTCATTCAAAAGGTGCAATTCAGAGCACTCTCTATATCTTCCATGGAGCTTAACAGTGTTGCATTACCCATGTCACATTACCTGTAGCTTCCTCCCTCTTCTCAGGGTGTCCTGTGGCTAGTTTAAATAATTCTTTGTTATTTTCAGATTTTTGACATTGAAACAAGTATTCCATTTTGTGTTTTAATCATATTAGCAGATGATACTTTTTGTGTTTTTTTATGTTTTTATGCAAAAGGACTATAAGCTCTTGTAAAATGGTAAGTAATGTAACACCATAGGCTACAAAGTGAATATACATCCTCTCAGTTAGGGGTGACAAACAGTGAATCAAAAGTAACAGACTTAAGTGTAAGCTAATTAGCATTAGAGCATTTGTTCTGCATGCTCTGAGGACATGGGTTCAATCATCAGCACCACAAAAATTAGAGAAGGACCTGGCAGCCCATTCCCAAAAGAATCATCCATTAAAAGCCCTATGAATAGAAGGGAAGTACTGACATAATGCTGGGCATGGCATAGTTTTGGGGAGTGTTTCATTCTGTTGTACACAGGGTCACTATGAGTCAGACCCAACTTGATGGCACCTAACAACAGAAACATGCGTAGAGAGGAATGAGGCCAAAATAAGTCAGCCCCTTGTGGCTGTCAGGAATAAGTTTTGACAGACAGTAGAAGAAGAGGTAGAAAGACCAATCTCGGGAACAGCCAGATGTATGTTGCTGTCCCTGTTTTAGACTTTTTAGAAGACATGGAGAAGGAGTTTTCAGAGAAGGAGTTTCCTGCCTGTGGCTTCATCTGTTTGGTGTGACTGGTTGTTATTGAAATGTCTTGTGGTATGTGTGCTGCTCTCGTGGTTCTGTAAAACAACTGCTCAAGAAGGTTGGTGAAGCATTGCTTTTCTGTGAATTAAGGTCACTTCTCATTCTTGGGGGAGTCATAGTTAGATCAAATCACAAATATCCTCCTATTTAGTGCTTTCAACTCTCTTTATTGTTAACTCTATCTTTATATTGGGCTGGGGTTTAGCTCAGTTGATAGAGTACTAGTGTGTACTCTCTGAGGCCCTGGGTTCAATCTCTAGCACCCCCAAAAATGAGAGAATGATGTGGCAATCCACTTGCAAAGCGATCCTGAAAATCAATCAGCTATTGAAAACTATGAATAGCTGAGAAGTGCTGGAATAGTGCTAGGCAAAGCACAATGTCAGGGAGGATTTTGTTCTGTTGTACGTAGGGTCGCTTTGAGTTGGACCCAACTCCATTGTACCTAGTTCATCCTTACATTAGGACCTTCTACCCAAACACATATTGCTCAGTGGAAATTTTCTAATGCTTCAAGGATATTTCTTATATTCTCCATCTCTTTTAAAATCACTTTTATCCCCAGAGATAATCACGGTTATCATTTTAAATGTTATTTTTAATGGGCTTTCTAGACAAACTAAAAAATTTGCAGTCTTTCTGGCTCATGAAAACTAAATATCTGAGAATCTCTACTGGATTCTCTCTTTTAATATAGGCAGGAATTGTCTTTGTATTTTCTATACCCTTAATAAATCTTCAACTTTCAAGCACCTAAGAGAAGCTCACTCTGGGCATGGCGGCACATACCTGTAATACCAGTGACTCAGAAGGCAGAGACAGGAGGACTGCAAGTTGGAGACCAGAGGCAGTATGTGTAATTTAACAACACCCTGTCTCAAGATAAAAAATTTAAAAAGGGGTTTGGGGATATAGCTCTGTGATAGAGTGCTTACAAAATATGTGTGGGATCCCAGGTTCAGCCCTAGTACTACAAAAAAGAAATATATCTATATTTCTCCAACTCTATGTGGGACACACGCCTCCCGGTCCAGTCTGGATGTTCAGACGGGTGGCGCCGCCATGCACACAGATACTAAACACAATTCACTTGGAAACCTCGGGTGAGGAGCGCATACTCCTGTGGCCCTTGGGACCCCGGAGGAAATGGGAAAAAGGAAAAGCCTTGGGTGCTTTTGCCTTCCAGGGGCAAGCACTGGTGTTGGTGGTCTCAGTGGTCACGAGGAGATAGCTGTTGTGTCATTGGTGATGAGATAGAGAGCTGATTCTTTCCTTGTCGATGGTTGTGGCAAGAGAGCATTCTTTCCTCATGGAAGGTCCGGGCGAGAGAGCAGGAAAGCTGTTTCCTCATCAGTGGTCCAGGCGAGAATGGGGTCTTTCCTGTTGGTGGTTGAAGATCCAGACCAAAAGGGTTGAGCTGTTTCCTTGCTGATGGTCTGTACAAAAAGGGTTTTGCCTAGTCAATGGTCTGGGCAAAAAGGATTGAGCTGCTGCAGCACAGCTCCTTATATAGCTCGCCCACGGAAATATATATATTTGTGTGTGTATATATGCATATGTACACATAAATACACATCACTATATCACTGAAGAAGCAAAATTCAAATGATTGAAATAAATTTTGTCAGGCATAGTGAAATTGCATTCATATACTATTTGGAAGCTGTATATTCTAGTTGCAATTACTACTTCATTTTCTCAAGATCTTTGTCATGGCTAATAGTATCAGTGTGAAAAGTATAAGTAACAACCCTTCATTCAATGACAAGTATTTGAAAGATAACTTTTCTTTAAATTGCAATCTTCCTACTAAAAGATATTTGCTAAAACACCACATTACAGGTGAACTTCACTGCAAATATGAAAGTTTTATTTACATTCCAAATTTTTAAAACTCTTTACTTATCCAAAATTTTAGCAAAATGTATAAGAGTTAGCTTAAATGGCTGGTGTGTATATTTCTTATTTATTTATTTCTGGTTGGCTCAAGTAGGGATGATAATGAGCAAATGGCAGGAAGCCAGGGATGTGCTAACGTGAAGAAAATGGGAAATGTGACTGAATAAATGGCTAAGAAGAGGGATGAATGAAAAGGCAGTGAATGAGCAGTTCCAAAAAGTTGATATTAATTTCAAACACAATTTTAATATACAGCAATTAGAACTGTTGAAACTTTAAAAACAATCCCTCAGCAGTGAAAATTCTGTGTTGAACTTAGCCATATCGTAATGTTTCCACAACACTCCCTCCCATCTGTTTATATTTTTGTCCTTCATCTTCCTGAAAGAGTATCTGTTTAGGGACTTCACTCAGTTTTTTTCCTTTCCATTGTACTGCCCCACTATGTTCTTCTTTCCCACCAACCTTAATATATGAAAGTCCATTTTTAAATGAAAAATTTCTTAATTTTCTGAACTATTTTTCTTCATATGTTTTGAAGAGTAGTATACACATGTATGGTACACCATTCATTCTATTTCCTTTGCTGTTGTTCCAGATATGCTAGGTTTTTCTTCCCAGAACACCCATCACTTAGGGCAGGAGCCCTAAACATATTGCTTCATTAACTACAGCCCTTCTACATACCCTGTCCTTATGTAGTGAAAACTATTTAGTGTGTATGTTAAAATGTGTAATGTAATGGATCTTAGTACCACACACACACACACACACACACACACACACACACACACACGCTCATCTTATATTTTCTCATAAATCTTCATTTAGTATATGGATATAAAGGAAAATTGACATTAGTTCTTTCCAAATAATTATTAAAGAGGATTATGTGCTTATTTTATAGTTAATTTTGACACTCCTTAGCTAGATGTACTTTTTAAAAAATGTGTCCCCTTCATAAAGAATGATGAAGTATGTGTTGGAAGCTACAAAAATGAACCAAAAATACTATTATTGCCAGGACAGACGAGCCTCCCCTGGAAAATATCTAGTTCTTCTCCCAATAGTTATTTCCCATTGCTTCAGGATGCTATGTACTTTACTGATGTGGGAAAATGTTGCTTCAACTTATAAGCAACAAGCATCCATATTGGTTAATATTTATATGAGGTGATTAGGAGAGATTAGACTAGTAGTAGGGTTAAACAGCAACACAACAAAAAAGATGACTTCCTTACAATCTATTTCTTCCCATTCCTATGACCCTCTACTCTTAGAAACCCCACACTGCCACACTTATGTCCTCCTCCATCACCAGGGGGTGTAGGGTTGTCTTTCTTTTAATACTGTTTTGTAGTTCAGAGTTAATATATTTTAGTCACCTATTTCTTGGGTATTAGTTGAACCACAAATAAATATCAGTGTAATTTGTAATGCAATTTTTATATTTCAACTCAAACTGAAAATTACATTATATTTTCACAAGTTCTTTCCTAGATAAAGGCTATTGGGTTGGTGGGTAAATTACACTGAAATATGAGTATGGTACTGAAAAACTGGCAATTGATTCTATTAGGTATATCAAGATTTTCTTTTATTAATTCTATTAGCAGAAAAAAATGTGAACTTCATAATTAAATACTTTGAATATGAACTACATTAATAACTCATTCTTCTTGGGACTATAAAGTATTTCATATGCATGTTTACAAGATATATTATTGAAGATACATCTAAATTATTAAATATTCATTTTATTGATATAAGAAATTGGGATAAAAATGCAAAAACACATTTTATTGTTTTTCCTTATCAGTCATGATAGTTTTTGCATTAAATGACAGCAAAGCTTTTGAAATTATTTTCTTTGTACTTAAAAATGTAAGTAAAAGTTATTTTCCATTGAAGTTCATATTTTTAGTTCCTATAGATATTGAGAAACAGTTATTATAAACAGCTTATTTGGATAGGTGAGCCTACACACACGCACATACACACACACACACACACACACACACACACGTACTGATTAAGTTTCCAAATGTTTAGGTCTAGTCAAAGAAGACAATTAATTTTGAGAAAGTCTAAGTAAATAACTCAAATTAAGAACAAAGTTTTCAAAGTCAACATCTTATGCTGATTCTTTCTTCTATTCATCACTATACTAATTTTTAGCTATTTTAATGAAGAAACTGGAAAATGCATAATAAGCAGTCTTTGTACATGTTCCAAGATTAGATTCTTCCTGTGAACTAATGTGTGTGCTTATGTGTGTGTTCTAATCTATGGCAATGATTCATCTGATTTTATCCTATTTTAACAACAAATCATTTCCCTTCTAAACAGAGAGCATCAAATATAATATTTAGTGGTTAATTTTTCTATAGTAGGTGGTATATGTCCATAGTGATAAATTACACGTTCATTGGCAAAGATGGGGATGTCTAAGAAAAGAGTTTCTCTGTTCTTATATTTCCTATCACTAAAATGATCGTTATTCCTACATGTCTAGTGGTAGCATCAATAAACTAAGTGTGTAATTATCTTTCTCTACAAAAATATTTCTACAGCTTTACCATGGGACAGAAAGAAGCTTGAGTCAGATAAGTGTTTTATTCAGTGCAGCCAATCTTAAAACAGTCAAATGAATCCTTTAGAAGTTTACTCATTACTACTTCCTATGTTATTTTATACTCAGTTTCCCTCAGGCTTCATACAGAAGCAATTCAACTTTACAGCAAGGTGGGCACATCTAGCCATCATCTCAGAAATGGAAAATTGTAATAACTGTATTTTTCAGACATAATTCACACGTTAAACCTAGTGGGAATTGCTTTCCTTGGAGTGAACTTTTAAGGATGATGCATTCCACAAAATGTGTGTCACTTTCGATCTGCCTGTGAAGATCACTAGATGCTGAGAGATGGAGCTGGTGATACAAGCAATGCCATAGACCTGTGATGAATTAATAGCTCTGGATTTCATCAGCAATCAGTTGATATAAGACTGACTCCTACGCCATTCTTTTTCTTTTTTGGTTAGGAAATATAATCTTTAATGGTTGAATAAGTTTCTCTCTACACATTGACTAATAGTAAATCTTTTTAGATCTCATTCAGCTTTATTGTTCCCTGTGGCAGTTCAGTTGCTCACCCAGATTTATTGAAGTCTGACAGCAATTGAAATCTCTCTTAAAAATAAAGTTCCTGGCCTGAAGAGGGGAAAAGAAAGAAAGAAACCCATAAAAAGCCTCATCCTTAGGACAGGAACTTTTTTAATGCAGAAGTGATCTGAGTAGCTCTTATTATGTTGGCCTTGGAAAACAGTTCAGAATGCATTATTGGGCATGAACTTTGAACTCTCTAAGTCTCTTCTATTGTTTCCTCTAGCAATATCACACATATTCTAGTATTACCCTCTTGCTGTACAAGAGAATTTAATCCTAAATTAGATACAATATGATGTCTCTTGTGCTTCTTACATAGCTCAACAAAGCAGCACCCAAGAAACTAGTACAATCTGTTTGCAAGGATTTTTAACACCTTTATTCAGGTTCAGTGTATTCTCACATTTATCACAATGTTGCCTTTGGATTAAGAATACATGTGGATGCACTAATATTACATAAGTAATAGCACTACAAAAACTTAACTATTTTTAAGCAATTATTGGTTGGTTTATTTTACATTAGTGTTTTACAATAAGACCTTCTTAAAGGAGTAGGATGTCACAATGGCCTAGTTTTTCTCTTAGATGAAATTTGAATGGAGATGATGTCTTGTAGCAGTGGGAAATATGCAAGGAATGTGGATTCTAATATCATATCTGGATAGAAGTTCCATCTTTCACTGTGTCAGTTTAAGTAGTGGAAAGAGTCTCACCAGGAGAACCTGTTTCTCCCTTACAAAGAAGCTCTGAGTCAGTTTCCATCACCTATTTCAGTAATCTTCAAAGGATTTGGGGGTAAAATTTTGAGTGTCTGAGAAGATGATTGGGAAAAACAACTGCATATGTATTTTCAGTAACCTCTGAAATTACAAAAGGAGGCAATGATTTTAGCATTACCTATGATTTTGATAAAACCTTCAGATATATTTTATATCATCACAGTTGTAGACTTCTTATGACATCCTTTACCCTTATTACATCAAGAAATTGATGAGTAATAGTGCTTTTATGTGATCATGTTATTTATTTCTGTATAAAACATAAACAACACTATATAAAATACTTTTTAAAATATTGTGATGCTATGTTACTAAATTTTCTTTGTAATTCAATTAATTAATTAATTTTAGAGCAATTTTAGGTTCACAACAAAATTGAGTGGAAAGTGTAGAGAGTTCTCATTAACCTTCTTCCCCTAATGTTATGTGCTCTTTCACTTGTTTCACCTCTACCAGAGTGGTACAAAGGTTATGGGTGGTGAACCTGCACTGAGAGATCACTATCACCAAATATTATAGCTTATATTTGGGCTCACTCTTGATTACATGTCAGACCTTGGAAGCTAAGCAGGGTCGGGCCTGGTTAGTACTTGGATGGGAGACCTCAAAGCCAGGGACATCATAGATAATGTAGGCTAGGGAAAAGGACCTGGCAAGCCACTCCCAAAAATCAATCCACCATTGAAAACCCTATGAATATCAGAGAAGCACTGGCAATAGTGTTTCACCTGTTGTACGCAGGGTCACTGTGAATTGGATATGGACTTGATTGCACCTAACAACAGGAACATGCATCTGTCAGCTTATTGTGCTGAGATTGTGTGTGTTTTGCTGTGATGCTGAAAGCTATGCCACCAACATTTAAGATATCAGCAGGACCATCCATGGTGGGCAGGTTTCAGCTGAGCTTCCAGTCTAAGACAAATTAGGGAGCCAACTCCCAAAACCATTAGCCATTGAAATATCTATGAATAATAGAGAGGCACTATAAAATGTATTGTCAGAAGGGAATCCCCCAGGCTGGAAGGCACTCAAAAAATGATAGTGGAAAAGTTGCCTCCTCGGAGTTGATCTTAATAGGAAGAATGGAGTAAAGCTCCTGGGACCTCCTTTAGCTGATGTGGCATGACTCAAAATGATAAGAAACATAGTGACTGCAACAATGGGCTTAAACATAAAAATATTTACATAGCACAATGTTGGGCAGTGTTTCTTTTTCTTTTTCTTTTTTTCTTTTTTGCAGGTTAATATTCAGTTATTCCCACATTGTCTTATTTCCATTGTATTTCCTTTGATCCTTTGTGAAATACTGGTTGGCTATTTGTATGTGGGCCTATGCCTGGGCTTCCTATTTTGTTTCTTGTGTTTATTTTGCCATTCTTTTGCTAATATCAAACTCTGCTAATTTCTTTACAGTACCTGAAATTGGTACGGTAAGTCATTAAAAATTTTGTTTCTTCAATATCCTGTTGTCTATTCTGTATCCTTTGTCTTTTCATATTGACTTTATAATCAGTTTATTTTTGTCACAAAATAATTTTCTCTGATTTTTATTGAGATTAAATTGAAACTATATATTGTTAAGAAGAAATGACACTTTCATGATATGCCATCACTTTATCCAAGAAAATGGAATATCTCTGCATTGATTAGTCCTTTGGTTTCTTTCACGAGAATATTTTAGTTATCGTTATATTAATGAACAATTTCACATAGGAAGTTAAAGAAAAAATTAAAGGCTCAATGTCCCTAGTTTTAATGACGATGTCAATAAGGGAACCACTAGTTGAGATATTAATGCAACTTAGTATAAGAGGATTTCTGATTTTGATGTGTTAACTTTAAAATTCCCAAACACAAACATTTTGAGACAGGTACCTGTAAGTAGTAGGTAAATGGAAATTAACAATTCTGGTAAAATTTTGATTATGAATAAAGAAGAAGCAGACAGCTAAAACTATGCCTTTTTTCTTTTGTATTCTTTTTTTCTTTCTTTCTTTTTTCCTCTCTCTCTCTCTCTCTCTCTCTCTCTCTCTCTCTCTCTCTCTCTCCTTTCTTCTGTCTTATTTTTCCTTCCTTTATTTTTTTTGCCATTCTTAGGGTTTGAACCCAGGGACTCACTCATGCAAGGCAAGCACTCTTTCTAGCTTCACCCTACCTCTTTTTCATTTTTTTATTTTAAGACACAGTCTCACTAAATGGAGCAGGCTGCCTCTGGCTTCACATTTGAAGTCCTCTTTCCTTAGCCTCCTGAATTGCTAGGATTATAGAAGTGTACCACGGTGCCCAGTTAATATTGTGACATTCTAACAAATGAGAGATGGAATGCTTGAAGAAAGATGTGAAACAAATATAAATAATACAATGGAAACTAAGAAGAATTTTGCACACACTACATCTTTGTTGTTAATTTTATATAGATTTTTATTTTATTCCACTGTATTGTTTTCATAAATAAATTTGAATCTCAGCTCTAACTTCATCTACACATGATCATGAGCAAGTCACTTACATTATCTGAACTAAAATAAAACTAAAATAGTAACACCTACATTTTTATGTACCTAGAAATATTAGAAACAAAGAACAAAACAGAAAACAAAAAGCACCTAGTACATTTCACTATAAAGATATGTTGTTAGGTGCCATTGAGTCCAGTCTGACTCATAGTGACCCTCATAGAATTTTTGATGTCCATTTTTCAGTATTGTTTCTGGAGTAGGCTGTCATGTCCTTCTCTCATTTTGCAGTGCTCAGGATTGAACCCAGGGCCTCAGAGAGGGCAGAACAGCACTCTACCAACAGAGCCAAATCCCATCCCCTATAAAGATGTAATAGTATGTAAATTGTAATTTGCATGTAAGTCAGGAAGTTGCAGTTAAAATTTTTTCTTTTTCTATTTTTTCAAAATTAGGATGGCTTTTTCTTTTTGAATAAGATTTGATTTCATGTCAGAATCCCTTACCCATGAGATCTAGTTTATTACTATCATCACCTAGAATTATTGTGTTTATCCTATTTTTAACAGTAAATACCTCTTACTGTATCTCCTTTCGTGCAGGCAGCAACACAAATCTTTCAAAGTTTTGATAACAAAATTCAATTCACACAAATTTTAGAACTGCTTTTTGATGTTAATTTACCAAGCATAAACATTAGCCAAATATTGGCTTCTATATAGATACATGCCTCCAGTCATACCACTGTGGCTTCCAATCCCATCCGATCTTGGAAGCTAAGCAGAGTCAGGCCTGGTTAGTACTTGGGTGGAGAACACCTGGGAACACAAGGTACTGTAGGCTTGGGAGAAGGACCCAGCAACCCACTTCCAATAAACATTCTGCCATTAAAAAACATATGAATAGCAGAGAAGCACTGACAATACTGTTTCGCCTGTTGTACCTAGGGTCACTATGAGTAGGACACCAACTTGACAGCACCTAACAACAACAACTATATCTCCTTAAATTTATCTAAGAATATCTTTATAATCATATGTTTTGTTGTTTCATTAACTGTTATTTAATTTTATTTTAGTCAAGTTTTCTTAGGTTACTTTTCTATTACTGACCAGTTTTTTCTTTCTGCTATTTTTCTTTTTTAAAATTCCTTACTCTGTATGGAAATTGACTAACACATATGAACATATTCTATGCTGAATTACTATGCTATTTACTTATTTTCTCAATATTTCCTTTAATAATTATTTCAAATCTAAATTTCATATGTTTAACTATAAAAGCATCCTTTCTTTTTACAAATTTGCTCTTGTAATTAGTGGCTGATTCATATTTTTCCAGACACCTAAATTCCCAATCTCAGGAATCTTGCTTATCTACTATTCTTTTGTTGAATTCTGTTTATCACTCAAACTGGTAACTATATTCTCTGCCACATCTTTCATTCAGGTCAATTGATATGAACAGCCAGCAGTGAAGACAAAGATGTTAAATTATCTCCAATATAGGTGATACCACAATTTTAACTCTATTTTTCACTTATATCATAACAAAAAAATCAATCTATTCTAAGTGATACAGTTATAAAATTTAGAAACACTGATCATTGAAGGAAAAACATTCTATGGTGTGTTGTTTCATACTCACACAAGTCTATTAGCTGGCCTTGGGAAATTTTTTTATTTGTTATGAGGTATAACAATTCTCAATGGTTACTGAAAGAATATTACCATAAAATAGACACAAAGAGGAGGATGTCACGTGCACAGTGCACCTGCCACTTATGAAAGGGAAACTCCAACCTATTTCTCAACTGCAACACTAAAAGAATCTGGATAAAACTTACCATTATTTTGTGATAAATACTATCTAAGTCAAGCAGGGTATATTTCCAAATTTGATTGTAGGGGTACAGACTGAAGTGAAACATGGCAGTAGGAAGCCCCTGAAATCACTTTTATGTACACAGATCAACAAATCACCACTTCTTGAATCTGATGATTTAATTCTCACTGGTTTCTATATTTTAAAGTTTGGTGGCATGAAAATAACATGACATGTAGAGAAGTGAGAAACTCTACCAAAGCAGTCATGTGGACTACTCATAACTATTTGCTCAAGAGGTATCCCATCAATACCATCATGATTATTATTCTCCCTTCTCTTTGGAATGTTGAAATGAACACGTCAGTATTTTTCTTCTCTGTTCTGTTAAAATACAAAACATCTTTCTAGCCATCTCCTTCACCTGAATTTAAAGAGAACATATGTTTGAATACAATGCTAATATTTAACAGTTTTAAACATTGCCCCAATTCCAAATTAATTATTGAAATTTACAATTTACCAACCAAAAGATGAATAGGATTTAGGCAATTTTCAACTTTCTACCAGCTCATTTTAAATGGACCCCAAATTGTTGTTTTTGAACATATATTTATCACTTTTAAACGTGTTAATTGTGTTGCAAGCACTACAGCTGGGATTAATTTAGGGAGTTTGAATTGCCTTCTCTACAGCTGGTGAACACTGAAGCAAAACTGTGAAATAAGCTTTGCTAAAAGAATTAGATAGTTTGCAGTGTTAATTATTCAACCCCTTCCTTCAGAATTCCTTCTAATAAGTATGGTTGAAATTATAAAAGGAATTGATTTTCTCATTCTTCAAACAGGAGTATGACAGTTGGTTAATATGCTGATTTTATGTGTGTTCTTCTAGTCCATAATCTAAAACTGCCAAATATTTTTGGGAAAGCAACACATTGTAATTAACACATTGGCAAATCAAAAACTCTATTACTTAAACATCACCAAAATAGGTGAACAAATGAATAAATAAGTAATTAATAAATAAATAATGTATCTGTGGGAAAGGGCTTCTATTTATTGGTTGATTTGAGACTCATCTTCATGTTCCTTTTTTTCCTACATAATAGAGATAATATTCTTGAAGTCATTATTTTCAGAGCCTCAATCTTCTCATCACTGTCTCTATATTTTTATGAATGTATACAAGGCATAAAGTGATTGCTCCTTAATTTTATGTGTATATACATGTGTGTGTGTGTATACACAAAACATACACATATATTTACATAAAATATACATATATACATAAAATATACACAGATTTTATATATATATATATATATATATATATATATATATATATATATAGTTGTTGTTAGGTGCCGTGGAGTCGGTATCTGACTCATAGCGACCCTCATAGGGTTTTCAATGGCTGACTGTTTTGGGATTGCCTTGGGAGTGGATTGCCAGGTCCTTCTCCCATACATACATATATGTGTGTATGTGTATATATATACATATGTATACATATATATATATATCTCCAACTTGATGGCACCTAACAACAATATATATACACATATATATACATATATATACACATCCATACACACACATACACATATACACACATATATATATACACACACATACATATATACTAAACATACAAAATAATTCTTTCACTCATTTTCAATGTATACTTTGAACTTTTAAGACAAAATATGTGTTTATAGATTCTTGAGTTATGAATGGGGAAAATGTAGAGGGTGTGATCTCTGTGTTTGTCACTTTCTATCCCTGTGACAAAATACTGAGAAAATAATTTGAAAGGAAGGGAGAGATATTTTGGTTTGTGGTTTCAGAGGTTTCTTTCCATTGTGGGCCAGCTCTATTGCTAAGGGCCTGTGGTTAGGCAAAACATCATGGCAGCAGGAGGTCATGGGTGGAAAAGACATTTACCTCATGCCAGTCAGGAAGTACTAAATGACACAGCAGAGAGGTGCTAGGGACAAGATACATCCTTCAAAAGCAAACCCCTACTTACTTATTTCCCCAAATTAGTCTCCAATCCATAGTTTCCATCACTTCCTAAAAATGCCATCAAATTATGAATACATGTTTCTATAAATTCCTGAATAAAATTTTCAAATATGCTCTCCATTAGCAATATTATTATAATATGACCACATGTATCCATCACCTGTCTTCAAAAATTACCAACCCAGTCAATTTCTTTTCAAGTATATATCCCAATCATTTCTATCCTTTCCTTGCATTTTTCATTGAATATATTAAGCTCTTCACTCTGTTGTTCCTACAGTCTGGATTTTGCTGGTGGAAATAATATGTTATTTACTATATTTTATTCCGCTAGATTTCTGCAAATTGAAAGCAGTATCTCAAGTTGTAATCCAAATATGCATTTTTATATATTACTATCTGTGGCTATTTAGCTCATATATTCATATTACATCATTTTTCTCCTCTGAGTGGTTGATTTCTGAAGTATTTTCAAGACTTTAGATTAAAATGATCCACACATCAAGGAAAGATATATGGCCTTTGATCAGAAATGTCTGACTCTTTTCTCAGTTGAGTTCTGTTAGTATACTTTACATTTCAAAAAATAGAAGAAAAGATATTGATAGTTTCATCATAAAGAAAAGATAAATATTTGTTGTTAGGTGCTCTGAAGTTAGGGCCAGACTCACAGCGACCCTACGTTGTTCTTATTGTTAGGTGCCGTCGAGTCAGTATTCGACTCATAGCGACCCTCTGTACAACAGGGGAAACACTATTGTCAGTGCTTCTCTGCAGTGCATAGGGTTTTCAATGGCAGACTGATTTTTTGGGAGGGGGTTGCCAGGTCCTTCTCCCAAGCCTACAGCTTCTGGTGTTCCCAGACGGTCTCCCATCCAGGTACTAACCAGGCCTGACCCTGCTTAGCTTCCGAGATCTGACGGGATCGGATGCCACAGGGCTATGGCTGCAGGCGTGACCCTATGTACAATAGGCAAAATAATACTGTCGGTGCTTCTGTGCTATTCATAGGGTTTTCAATGGCTGATTGATTTTGGAGAGTGGGTTTCCTGGGTCCTTCTTCCAAGACTACAGCATGTGGTTTTCCCAGGTACTCTCCCATCCAGGTACTAACCAGGCCTGACACTGCTTAGCTTCCAAGATATGAAAGGATCCGATGCCACAGTGGTAAGTCATTTGTATATATCTACATACATACATTTTTTCCCTTGCTTCAAGTTTAGATCTACCTCCCACATATGAGTGACAATGGAGCATCTTCTATATGGACAAAATTAACTTTTCTAAGTGTACTGTTACTATGACCAAATCACCTTCCAAAGCATCTTCTACTATCATTCTACTGTAAGTTAGGTTTCAGTGTGACTTCTGATGAGTTGCAAATATTCTGTCCATAGCACTCATTAGACAACTCCCCCATTACTTCCTCTCTCCAACCCCAGGCAATCACTGTTCTACTTTGTTTTTGTTGTAAGGTGCCCTTGAGTTGGGTCTGAATATAGACCTTTATGAGGTTTTCAATAGCTCAGTGTTTCGTGTGTGGATTGTCACATCCTTCTCCCATTTTCGGGTGCTATGGATCAAACTCAGGGGCTCAGAGAGTGCAGAGTACACTCAGCACTCTAACAATTGAGCTAAACCCTAGCCTCTGTTCTATTTTATGTCTCTATAATTTTGACTACTCTAAGCAATCACTCCCAAAGGAATCCTGAAACAATCTAACATTGAAAACCCTATGAGTGTTGCTATGAGTTGGACCCACTCTAGGGCACCTAACAACAAGTATCACATACAAGTAAAATCAAGCAGTATTTTTGTGTGTGTGTGACTGGCTTGTTTCACTTGCATAATACTAAGATTCATCTATGTTACAGTGTGGCAGACTTTCTTTTTAAAGCTGAAAAGTTTTTCATTATATGTATGACATTTTGCTCATCTATTCCTCCGTCAACGAATGTGCATTGCTGCCAGAAAGAAACACAAATTGATCATTGTGTATGTTTTTAATATCCTGCTGAATGTAGTTTGCTAACATTTTGTTTAAGATTTGTGCATTAATGTTCATAAAGGATTTTAATATTTATAATTATTTTCTCTCCTCTTCCTCCTCTCTCCTACTCCTCCTTCTTCTTCTTCCTCTTCTTCTTTCTTCTTCTGTCTCCCTCTCTTTCCCAGTACTGGAGAGATGAACCCAGGGCTTCCAGAATGCCAGGCATGTTCTCTACCTCTGAGTTTTACCCCCATATCCCCACTTCCTCCTTCCCTCCCTCCTTCCCTCCCCCCTCTCTCTCTCTTTCTTTCTTTCTTTCTTTCTTTCTTTCTTTCTTTCTTTTTTCCTTTCTTTCTTTCTTTCTGTGTTTTTTCCTTCCTGCCTTCCTTCCTTCCTTCCTTGCATCCTTCCTTCTTTCCTTCTTTTCTTTCTTTCTGTCCTTCTTTTCAATTTTGAGACAGGCTCTTGCTACATTGCACAGATTGCCTCTGGCCTCAAATTCATGATCCTCCTGCCTCAGTCTCCTGAGTTACTGAGATTACACACATACACCATGGCTTCCATCTATTTTTCTTTTATCTATTTTGTTTATCTCTGAACTAATCATCATTGTTTCCTTCTACCTGCTAGTGTTAGGTTTACCTTTTTCTTCTTATTGTACTTAGATAAATTGTAAATTAATTTTTTCGTTTGATATTCTCTTTGAAATTTCACCTAGGCACTGCTTTTGCTGTATCCTATAACTTTTGATTCACAGTGCTTTCAATTTTATTCATTTCTAAGTCTTTTCTAATTTCCCTCGTGATTTTTACCCACTGGTTCCTTAAGAGTACATGTTGAATTTCTATGATTTTTTAATTTTTCCAGTTTTCATTCAGTTGCTGATTTCTAACTTCATCCTGCTGTGATCAGAAAAGATAATTTGTAAGATACCACAGAGACACCTGCATCTCCGTGTTCAGTTCAGCACTTTTCACAATAGCAAGGATATGGAATCAGCCAAGGTATCCATCAACAGAAGGATGGATTAAAAAAATATGGTACATATACACAATGGAATACTACTCAACAATTTAAAAAAATGAAATGATGTCATTTACAGCAAAATGGATGGAATTGGAGATAATTATTTTAAGTGAAGGAACACAAGCCCAAAAAGAGAAATACCACATGTTCTCACTTATATGTGGGAACTGAATCAAAATTAAAAGAAGGAAAAAATCCTATACAGAAATTGGAACATAATAAAAAGCTCAAGTCAACTTAGTGGAAAAGGGACAATTTAAGGAGTGCAAAAGAAGGAAGGAGGGATCCAGCAAAAAGAGGAAATGATGGTAGAAAAAAAGGGAAAGGAGGAACAAGGAGGAGTGAAGGAGAGAGAGGGCGACCTCAAAGCAAATAGCCCAACTTTAATAGTTCAGTAAATAATTATAACAACACCAATAATACCAAACATGGTAATAATACAAATGGGCTAGAAAATTCATGCAATACTACTGTAAAAATATAGATCACTACAGAAAAAGTTTTGTCCTTAAACATAATTGGGATCTAAAGATATATAGAGAAATATTCCCACAAAAAGACATGCAAGTGGAAGAGTGGTCTTTGATGGTGGGGTGGGACTGGGGGAAAGAAGTTCAGAGGAGGGTAAGGAGGAAGTTATCTGTGCAATGTACAATGAAACTCATATATGGAAATATCACAATGAAATGCATGTCAGAATTAAACACATTAAGTTGTACCTTAAAAAATTCCAATAAAAAGAGATATCTATGTTTTGAAGTCTGTGGAAAATTACTTATGGATTATTATGTAATCTATCCTGGAAAATGTCTTATGTACACTTGCCAAAATTTATAACCTATTGTTGCTGAGTAGACTGTTCTGTATATACATTTTAAGTCTACTTGGTTTGTTATGTTATTCATGGCTTATTTCCTTATATTCTGTCTGTTTTTTCTATATAATACTGACACTGTATTGAAGTTTCCAACTACTATTATAGTATTGTATATTTCTTCCTTCAATTCTATCCAAATTTGTTTCATTTTTCAGTTTTTATAATGTGTATAGCTGCTTATAACAATTACACCTTCTTTGAATATTTCTTACTAATATATGTTGTTGCTGTTAGGTGCCATTGAGTCCAATCTGACACATAGTGACCCTATATACAACATCATGAAATGCTACCCAACACTAAACAATGCTGACAATCTTTTTATCTTTCAGCCCATTGTTGCGGACACTGTGTTTCCTCTCATTCTGAGTCATGCTTTACTCCATTCTAGTCATTAAGGTCGACTATATGAGGAGGCAATTCTTCTGCAGTCGTCTTTCAGGCTAAGGGGCTCATTTTCCAGGCACTATATTTGACAATGCTTCTCTGCTATTCACAGATCTTTCAATGTCTAATTGTTTTGGGAGTGGGCTGCCTGGTGTTTTCCCCTAGTCTATCTTGATCTGTAAACTCAGCTGAAACCTGTCCACCATGAATGGCCCTACTGGTATCTAAGATATCGGTAACATAGCTTTAAGTATCACAGCAATGTGTAAGCCTCCACATCATGAAAAGCTAACAAACACATTCTTCTTTGTCTGTTTTACTTTCCCTTTTTTTTTTTTTTCCAGTGTGTGGGTGTTGAAACCAGGACTACATCCATGCTTGGAAAATTCCCTATCTCTGAGTTGCACCTCCAGTCTATTTTTGCATGTTTTCTTTTGAGACATGGTCTCACTAATTTGTGCAGGGTGCATCTGGCCTTGAACTCACAATTATCCTGCCTTACCTCCAGAGTAGCTAGACATATAGGTGTGTACCGTGGCACCCAGCTAATTTTCATTTTATTTCACTGTTCTATCATATGTTTTCTGATATCTTAAAAAGGAAAATCATTTATTGAGTTTCTGCTATTTTCCATTTTAAATTATGTTTATGCATTCCTCAAAATCCTATTTTATCTTCATTTTACACAATTGTATACATAGTATTGCCATCATCTCCAAATTTAAGTATTATTAAGTTCCATTACAATTGCTTTTTGGCCAAAGATTTATTAAGTCTCAAAATATATGAGTGTATTCATTTAAATGACATTAATCACATTACCTGTGTCTTAATTTTATATTTCTGAGTGATTAATATATGTTCCCATTTGGTTAATACTGCACCCACACCAACATTAATGAGACAATTAGTGAAGTGTGAATAAAATTAGCAGATTAGTTGTAACTGTCATATCATTAAGTTCATGATTTTGATCATTTTTCTGTTATTAAAGATTATATCATTTTGTAAAGTTGGATGAAGATTACATAGGAATATGTTATAGTAGTTTTTGTTGAGTTTTAAATTATTTTAAATTGTAAGTAAAAATTTCAAACACAAAATTATCAAAAGTCTGTAACACTTCCACCCTTTAGTAATTATTACAACAGAGTATGGTATTAGGCTGTGTATCTATCCCATACTTTCAAAATGGAACGCTAGCCTTAGAAATCATTTTATCTTTCTGCCTCCTTCTCTTCCTCTCTTTCTTCTGTCTTCCTGTGATATTATTTAATGAAAACATGCATTTAACTTTTTAAAAATTATATAATTGCAGTCATGCAAATAACTCAAATTATTTTATGTAAAAAAATGTGATTGAAGTATAAGTAAGCATTTTTACTGCTTCTTCCAAGTTATGCCACGAGAGTTGGAAAAAGATGTAAGTGTCTCCCTTGGAAGACATATCCACCCATGTTTCTAACTGTCCTTACTGCCATGTTACAGCAATGCTTAGTGGCAAGGTGCTAATGGAACAGGCATCCTGGATCTAGAACAAGTTGGATAAAAGCCTGTGTAAGGTGGACCCAGTTCACTCTATTTCTACTTATTGTAACATTTGTAGCTACTTTTGATCATTGTATCCTTTGTAATAAAGGAGAGGAAAGGAGCAAAATATACTAAGCATTAGCAATAATTTGTTTTATCTGAAATTATGTAGATGTGATAAGCTCGTTGTTGTCGTTGTTGTTGTTGTTGTTGTTGTTGTTGTTGTTGTTGTTGGGTTCCATCAAGTCTGACTCATAGTGACCCTATGTACAGTGCAATGAAACACTCTCTGATTCTGTGCCAGGTAGGCGATATTATTTATGTTTAAGCCGATTATTGCAGGCAATGTGTCAATCCGTCTAGTGGAGGGTTTTCCTTTTTTTCATTGACCTGCCACTCTCCTTAACATGATGTCCTTCTCCTGGGATTGATCTCTCCTGACTACATGTCCAAAATGCATAAGACACAGTTCACCCATTCTTGCTTCCATGGAGCACTCTGGTTTCACTTCTTCTAGGACAGATCTGTTGGTTCTTTTGGCAGTCTGTGGTATATTCAATAAACATCTCCAGCACCATAATTCAAAAACATCAATTTTTATTTCTAAAGGACAATTTTCAAAAGTATTCTTAACTGTAACATAGTTCACAAAAACAGGATTTTGTGACAAAGGATGAATTGTTTCCCCTTTGCATTATTATGTGGGGATTTACCATTATTAGATATTTCATGAGGAGACATAATTGCTTTGTATACAATTTGCTATCCTTCAGTCTGATATCTGCTCACTTATTTCATTGGGTATTCCTAGCTGATTACTTAAAACCACCTGGACCATATCAGTATAATTTTTTTATTGTTAACATTTTTATCGGTAATTTTTAATGGACAACTTAATGAATTTCATTGTGACAATTGCATACATGCATTTCATTGTACATTGCTCATGTTGACTTCCTCCTTACCCTCTCATGACCTCTTTTGCCAGCACCTCCATGACCACCAATGGTCTCCCTTCTTCTTGCATGACTTCTTTTGAGTATATCTATCTATATATGTACATCATAATTTTGTTCATGAGGGCAACACATGAGATATTCTAAGGCTATATTATCACCAAGATTGCTTGTATAGGGAATAAGAGAATGGATTTGAAGAGTAGGATTGAATAATTTTCTGTCAAAGTCTCACTTTTTAATTTTATTTCTCTGTTCTATTTTATTTTGTAGCAACATGCTAATTTTTAATGTTTATTAGACTACCAGATCTGGGGTCAAAGAGATGTGAGTTTGAATTCTGGAATTCCTACTTATTTGATATCTTAAGTTGTGTTGAAGAAATGTATTACATCTTCTATTATAATAAGCACTATTATAAAAGGGGAAAACCATATGATAATATTTCTAAAATTGCTTTCAAGGGCTAATATTTACAGAAAGATCACTGTATATGAAAGATTTTGATAAATTTAATATGATTTCCAAATAATCTTCAAAATAGTTTTATACACCAAATATTTTCTTTCAAATTTAGTATAAGTAAGGAATAGAAGTTGCAGTGAACTACTGAATGTCAAATGTCTTGAAACTATAATGGAAGGTGGCTCTGATATCTTATCAGAGTC
>VMDO01022239.1:8174-33938 GCA_007922755.1 Pedetes capensis
AAAAAAAAAAAAAAAAAAAAAAAAAAAAAAAAAAAAAAAAAAAAAAAAAAAAAAAAAAAAAAAAAAAAAAAAAAAAAAAAAAAAAAAAAAAAAAAAAACCCACAGGAAAAAATTAGAGAAAGAAAGGAAAACTAAACCCAAAACAAAAAGCAGGAAATAAAGATTAAAATGGAAAAGGACAGAGAAATGATGTGGAAGTGGCTCACAGCTTGCCAGTGTGAGCATCAGAGCAGGAGGGCCACTGAGGAGGGGCCATCCTGTCCAACAACTCCCCAACCTCTGCACCCTGCCATGCCCCTCAGGTCTCTCCTGGACCCCATCCAACCTGCTACGCCTGCCCCTCTCGGACAGCCATGCTGCATCTGCTGTATAGAAACTCCAAGGGAGGCAGAGTAGCCTTTGCCCACTTGCCACTCATCGTGCTTGCTCAGGCGTCAGGGGCTCCACTATAACCTACTTGCAAGCAAACAGTGAGCCTGTTTGAATACCATGGGTGCTAGCTGACTCAAGACCTGGGCACAGACAAAGGACTGTGCTACTCACTGCCCAGCTTCAACTTCAGTATTGGTAAATTGGATGCTGACCCGCTTTAGAAAAACAAAGGGCATTGCAAGGGATCCAAATACAGCTGCTTGTGCAGTGAGCAGAGGTGGCACAGGAACTCAGGATCCTGCTCCAGGACCATGAGCAACAACACACATCACAGCAAGCAGCTGCACCCACACCAAGAAGTTGTCCCTGTGTCCACTGGGCTGCCCAGGTGACTAAGCACCAAAACACCTCTGCAACAGGTCACACCAGGCTCACCAAATGAACACATGGCAAGGACATGCACAGCATGGGTGACGGCCCTCTCCACAATCTTAATTACCTGGTCAGGGAAGTCACATCAACCCCAGCCACAGGCTTCATCTCTCTGACCTCATATCTGGGTTTACAGACCCACAGATGGGGAGCCAGAGAAAAGGTTGTGTAGTGGCCTCCCTCCCTGCTACCAGGCTCCAGCATAGCCCACCTGATCACTAGATTTCCAACCTCTTTACTTTTATTTGCATTCCTTTCTTACCTCATTTTTCCACAACTCTCTTCCAGAACCTGATAGAGAGGTGACTGTATCTCCTACTATGGTCATGCATCTCTACTCAAGTTGAATATATTCACTTTATGTATACTAAGGCTGAGTTTTGAGGTGTACAGGCATTTTAAATTGTTTAATTACCATGGCAGATTTGATCTTTTACTGGTGTAGATTTAGCACTATCTCCAAAAATGCTTCTTGTTTTAAAGCCAATTGTCTAGACAAAGCATCACTATTTTGACCTTATTTAGGTTCATTTTTCCAGAGAATAAACACAGCCTTTTATTTCCCCTTATCTGCATTTATCATGGCATTGGAGGTCTGAATAGCATTTGGGAGACAGTCAAGAGGCATGATTAGAGCCAGTGAGGCTGTCCACAGTAGATATCAACAGGTATGGCAAGGGTGGCTCCTGACCCACAAAAAGGTGAAAGTAACTGTTGTGTTGTTTTGACACATACATTGCTATTTCCCATGGAACAACAGAAACAAGACTTTACCTGAAAGTCCCCAAGCAAAGCAGCTTCTGGGCTGCCCATTTCAGGGGCCCTTCCAGACATCCTTCACACTGGTTCTGTGCATCATGCCCTCCCATGCTTAGGCCCCACACTAGAAGGCTCTGATAGACAAGCAGGGTGCACATGCACAAAGATCGATGCTTTGCAATGATCTCCATGTCTTTCACCGCATGAAAACTTCCTCAGATGTGCCACAGAATGCTAATATGTCACTGGACAGACCTGGGTCACAAGGCCAGCCCAAAAGGATCACTGAAGGAAAAGTTAGTCTTGGATAATCACCAATGAAATAACTAAATAACTGTGTGTAGTAATGAGTAGCACAGCCAAATCAAGACTCTCAGAAAGTTGAAGATAGCTCTTGTGTAGCCAAAGGAGTCTGTTATTGCCTACTACCAATTTATTACATAGTAACTTTGTAAACTATGATAATCACTATCACCACTATAGATTACACATCATTTCTCAAGGGATCCTGAGAACCAGGTAACAGTCAAATCACAAAGCATCTACTTACCTAACAAACTCCTCACAATGACCCTTTGAGCTAGGTTGTGTTTTTACTATTTTTGAATATGTGGAAAAACAGGAACACAGACATCAGGACATAAAGTCTTACACATAACAAGTAGAGCCAGGACTTAGACTGTTGCCCCATGAGTAGCAAGACAAATACACAGCACTCCATCACGGGAAATACAGAGGAAGAGATCCCCCCAACACACAGCACTTGGTACAAACACTCATATCCATGCGGCTGCTCCAAGATACAGGGAATAGGAAAAAGAGACACTGCCCTTCCCAAGACTACTTTTCACTGAGTAAAATAACATTATTATTTTTCAAAGCTGTTTAAATGAATTCAAACTTAAGTTGTTAACAGTCTTACACTGTGCCTAGTTTACACATTTCTGTATAAATATTTCTATTAAACCCAGTGGCTAGCTAAGTTAGTTGCAAACTTTAGGGGAAAACAATTATCTTCTTTACTAACAAGGCAGTTTGATAATACTCTTAGAAACACTAAGAGTAAAAAAAAATGTAATATAATACTTTGGAGGCTTACATTTAAAAGATATAAAACTCCTGCAGTGGCATGTAATATGTAAAATCCTAATGAAAGTGACACTATTACACTGGATCTTAGCCAAAAGGCCAAGACGCAACTGTGAGTGACAATATTTATTATGCTAGGTGTGCATATTCCCAACAACAAATATGCTGGGTTCCATAAAAGAAAATCTTAGTATATAGTACTCATAAGCATACCCCCTACATATTTGGGGGAGCACTTCTGCACACTGTGGGCTGATTAGAAACACTCCTGGCTCTATTCCTTAGATGCCAAAATCTAATATCTGGCTATGACAACCAAAACTGTCAACAGAGCCAAATGTCACCTACTAGGTAATATCAACACTCATATTTAACTATTGATATATAGTCAAATACTTCTAATGTGCTTTTATGATATATATATACATATACATATATATACATATATATACATATATATATATATATACATCACTTGTACATGAAATCCACATCCATATCACATACACTGACAGTTTTCCTTCCGAACATATTCTCTAATATATAAAAAAGGGGGAAGTCTTGTTAAGAGCACCGACACACTACATATTTACAAAGATTTATTCTCAGGGTTCAATGAGTTATCCCTGCCTATAAGGTTTTCCCAATTAGTTCCATAGTTTCTCCCCCATGATTTGATTGTTTTGTAAACTGTTAAGGCAAAGGTAATCCTCCTGTGTCAACTTTCTAACACACAAGAATGAGTAACTACTCTCAAAAGTTCACTAAATGAATTAGCTAGAGTAGGCTGTTTGTAATGAAAACCGAACACACACACACACACACACACACACACACACACACAGAGGCTAAGAAGAGTATGTATTTATTTCTTACATAAATAAAAACAGAAAGTTTGGGGACAGAGGTGGGAAGATCTTTGCCCTTCCAAGCAACTTCTATCTTAAATCATGGTGGCAGTCTCCCACTCATTGACTCCGCAGGCCAACCAGGGTGTCATCTGCACATCAATCCAAGATGGTGTAAGAAATCAGGGAGAACTGAATGGACCTTTTGTTGTTGTTGTTGTTGTTGCTGCTGCTGCTGCTGTTACCAGTCTTGGAAATGCTGTTCATCAAATCTTCATACTGCCCTGGACAGAGCTTGGTTACATGGCCCAAACACACAAAAGGGAGGTTGAGAAATGCAGGTTTCATCCAAGAGAATAAATAGTAGAATCCAGAGAACACACAAGCAGCCTCTGTCCTACAGGATCATCCTCCTGAGTGAGTTTTCAGGTGCTTGCTGAAGTGTGAATTCTGGAGAAAAGTTTCTCCACTTTAATTACATTCCTAACGTTTTGCCCCTGTGAGTTTTTTGACGAACAATGAGTGCTTTATCGTGGTAAAAAGTTTCCCTATATTCATAACATTGATACAGCTTATCACCTGTGTGAATTTTCTGATGTGCACTGCGAGCTGACTGATAGTAGAAAGTTTTCCTACATTCTTTACATTTGTAGGGTCTCTCACCTCTGTGAATTCTCTGATGCTTACTGAGTGATGACCTCCTATTGAACATTTTCCCACATTCATTACATTCATAGGGCTTCCCACCTGTGTGTGTTCTTTGATGCTCACTGAGATGAAACTTCTGGAAAAAGGTTTTTCCACATTCATTACATTCATAAGGCTTTTCTCCTGTATGAGTTCTCTGATGGACGGTGAGGCTCGATTTACGGCAGAAAGTTTTTCTACATTCTTTACATTCATAGGGCTTCTTACCTGTGTGAGTCATCTGATGGTTACTGAGACCTGACTTGTTGTAAAAGCTTTTTCCACATTCTACACAGTCATAGGGTTTCTCACCTGTGTGAGTCCTTTGATGCCTGCTGAGATCTGACTTCTTGTAAAAGTTTTTTCCACATTCTATACAATCATAGGGTTTCTCACCTGTGTGAGTTCTCTGATGCCTGGTGAGATCTGACTTCCTGTAAAAATTTTTTCCACACTCCATACAGTCATAGGGTTTCTCACCTGTATGAGTTCTCTGATGGCTGCTGAAATTTGACTTCCGGTGAAAGTTTTCTCCACATTCTTCACATTCATAGGGTTTCTCCCCTGTGTGAGTTCTCTGGTGTACAGTGAGGCTTATCTTATATTTGAAAGCTTTCCCACATTCATGACATTCATAGGGTTTATCTCCCGTGTGAGTTCTCTGATGTTGGCTCAGGTATGATTTCTGGGAAAACATTTTTCCACATTCATCACACCTATAGGGCTTTTCTCCTGTGTGAGTTCTTTGATGAATGGTAAGGCTGGACTTAAAAACAAAAGATTTCTCACACTGGTCACAGGCATAGGGTTTTTTCCTCCTACACGTGCTCTGATGGACTGTGAGGTGCGAGTGGCTGGTGAAGGCTGCCTTACCTTCAGGGCACACAGAAGGTTCCAACTTTCCCCTGTGTTTTTGCTGATGGCTAGTGACGTCAGATATTTTACAGAAAGCTTTGCTCCCTGCCTGAGCTTGCGCTGCATCAATGAAAGATGACTCACCACAAGTTTCCCTGAATTCATTACTTTTAGAGGAGATCTTTCCCACATGGACTCTTGGATGTTTCAATACTATTGCCTCTGGGTTCAAAGCTTCAAGTTGGCCACTCTGTTCAAAATCCTGCTGCCCAATGTGAATCCTGGGGTGCTGAGGATACCTGAGGGATTTCCCAGTTACATTGTAGGCCAGAGGTATCTCTCCAGCTTGCACCTCCTCAGACTCAATAGAGAGAAACATGTCCTCACATACACTGAACCCCTCAAGCCCAGGTTCTAAACAGTTTCCATTATTTATTATGAGGTTTGAAATATGGTTTGAGCTAAAATTAACTTTTTTTCCTACTCCAACTCTCTCCACAGTTGATGTGTTGTTGTTGGTAGCTATGACTTGCCACCAATGTCTGTCTTGACTTTCCTGGCTCCTTTCTATTTCATTATCCACATTCTGGACATCTAAAATGAAACAAAAATAACCATATCCATAATCTCAAATAAGGATTTTTTTTATGAAAAGCTCACATAAAAGTAAAGTTCTTTCTTCCTATTTCAGTGGTCTACAATTTGTAATTTAGCAATAGTGAATATTGATGAGTACAATTAAGCATAGAATAATAATGATGCACTATGGGGAAAATGTGACATTAGGCAATCAAGAGACACAGTAAACAAAGTAAGAATGAGGCTGCTCCTGGGATAATATACAATTCTGCTTAACAATAAATTTTTTAAAATAAATAAAAGCAGTAAGCCTTAAAATAATAAAAGTTATACTATAGTAAATACATAACCAGAACCATAGTCATTTATTTTAATTACTGCTACAGTTTACAAACTAAACATCCCCTAAAGGCCCATGTGTTGATGGCTTTGTTTCCAGGCTGGGATTCTTGGGAGGAACTGCAGATCTTTAGGAAGCTAGGCCAAGAGGCAGGCTGTAAGGTAACTAGGAGAATGCCTCCAAAGGGACCATGTGACCCTGGACCATAGCCACACCCTTCCAGAGTCATAATGTAAGCAATGTGCCATCATGTTCTGTTGCTAATGTTCACCCTTACCAATGGCTACAAGTAATAAATCCACACTATTCAAGACCACGGCTGGGATTTAGCTCAGTGGGTAGAGCGCCCCACTGCAGTCTCTGAGGTCCCAAGTTCAATTCCCAGCACCCCAAAAATGGGAGAAGGACATGGCAATCCACTCCCAAGGCAATCCTGAAGCACTCAGCCATTGAAAACCCTATGAGGGTCGCTATGAGTTGGATACCCACTCAACAGCACTAACAACAACATTCAAGACCACGGCTGGGGTTTAGCTCAGTTGGTAGAGTGCTGCGCTGCAGTCTCTGAGGTCCCAAGTTCAATTCCCAGCATCACATAAATGGGAGAAGGACATGGCAATCCACTCCTAAGGCAATCCCGAAACAGTCTGCCATTGAAAACCCTATGAGGGTCGCTATGAGTCGGATCCCGACTCGACGGCACCTAACAACAACAACATTCAAGACCACAACCTCTAAAACTATGAGTCAAACTGAACTTTTCCTCAGTGGAAGTTAATTGTCTCAAGTATTTTGTTACAGAAATGAAGGTGACTGATATAATTATCAAGTATTACATACCATAGATAATTGTATGGTATATAATGACTTCTAGAGCACCAGGTTTGTGTATACCATTACTCAAATGTGTGTAATGCATTGGGTTATGATGTTACAATGTTCTACTATGTCATAAGGAAATAGGAATTTTGAAGATCCAATATAATTTTATGAGACCACCATAATAATATATGTGGTCCACTGTTGACCACTATCTAACACTAAAGAGTAGTTTTTGTTTTTTAATTTATGAAGAAATATTTGCGAAAAGTATTCACCTATTACCCAGTCATGTTTTCAACCAAGTGCTTATCACCTACCATTTGTTTTTGGTTGTTTTCTCTAGTTTATAACAATGATGGAAGTCTTATGCTGATAGTTTTCTCATTCAGCTTTGAAGAGAGTAAGTTTTCCTAAATAAGCTACTTGCTGTGGCAGTAGGTGGTATCTGTCTGTCCCCTAAAAGTAGGAACATAAATCAGGGACAGGATTTTGAACCTCTGCAACTACAGTTTTCAGTCTTCCTGAGAGAATGACTACATGCTTTGTGGGGAGGCAGTTCAACTTTCTTCTTCCCTGTGCTAGATAAAGACAGCTTCCTACAATGTCCTAACTTAAGCTGACCTACTCTGCTTCTCAGAATGCTAGCAGATACAAGATGCTTTCAGTTCACTACTTTAGGCATTTCTTAATGTTGGTCTAAAATGATTGGCTTTCCAACCCAGGCTGTGCCAAGGACCTTTGATAATCATTTTTCTGCCCTCTTTAGGCATCAAAAGCCCTGGCATTGTGTCCCAAATTTCTTTTTTGTTTGTCTGTTTATTTGTTTACAGTACTCGGGGGTTGAAGCCAGTACTGCATACGTGGCAAGTGCTCTACCACTGAACTGCACCAGTCCCTTTTGTATTTTTTATCTAGAGACAGGACCTCACTAAATTATACAAACTTCCTCTGGCTTCAAACTTGCGATCCTCCTATCACCACTCCTGAGTGGCTGGGATGACATGCATGCACCATTGTAGCTGGCTTGTCTCTCAAATTTCTGATGCACATGTCCCTACTCCATAACTCACTATTTCTTTCTGGAAGGTTTTATTTTGGACACTGAAGTTTCAGCTGTCACGTACTTTCAAAGTAAATGGATTCTTCGATACATTTCTCATTTTCCTTGTTATTTTAGAATAAGTCCATTGAATAAAAAAGGGAAAAAGAGTAATTTCAAATTGAACTTGTATCTGAGACCTCTGACCTAAAAACTTTACTCTGGGCATTGGCACACAAGTCTGCTGTTTCTCCTCCAAAGTCCAAGACCAACTCTTTCCATGCGCCTATTATTCTGGCTCTTTCTCAGATTCATTTTGATTTGAGAAACACAGACTTGCTACTGGACTTCTTTTCTCATTATTTTATCAAGTCCCCTGGTGGCTGCTCTACAAGAAAGACTTTATACTAGCTTTAAGCTATGATTTCCAAGTTTGTATCTCCAGTATTCATGTCTACACTCAAAATTAGTTTACATTGACCTAGATGTTTTATGTTAATGTTGAAAAAGTTAACGTGATCTGAAACCATGACAAACTAAACATTTAATAATTTCCTGAAACTGCTTTCTCTGACCAAACTTCCTGAATTATAATATCCCATTTCTGTCACTCTCATGCAAGTTAAAAATTTCACATGCCTCTTGCCCAGCTATAAAACCTCTCTCCTGTTTCTCTCTCTTAAGAATGCAAACTTTAGGGCCGGGCGCAGTGGCACAAGCCTGTAATCCCAGTGGCTCAGGAGACAGAGGCAGGAGGATCACAAGTTCGATATCAGTGGCAGTCTGCATAACTTAGCGAGATCCTGTCTCAAAAAAAGTGAAAAGCTAGGCTGAGGGTGCAGCTCAGTGGTCCAGCACTTGCAAAGCATGCAAGTACGAAGCCCTGGGTTCAACCCTCAGTACTGCAAAAAAAAAAAAAAAAAAAGAATTCAAACTCTATGAAACAGGTAAAATATTTTGATTGTTGTAAGTACACTAAAGGAATTACTGCTTAAAATATGCTTAAGACATGGAGAAAGAATAAGTGAATATAAAAATAAATGTCTGGGAAAAACAGTTGATTACAATGGTAGAAAAGATGGCAACTTAGAATACTGAAAAAGTGAATAAAGAAAAGCATCTCAGCCCTGGGTTCACTTCCCAGTACAACAACAACAACAACAAGTGTCTTAGATGTGTGACATAGGGACTACAGACACTGTAAATGTAGAACTAGTCAGCAAAATCAAAGGCAAGCATGTATGTGTGAGAGCCTCCCTGGGACGATATCATAGGAGTTCTCTGTGCATGCGGACCAGCTGCTTCACTTCTGGCACCGGAGAAAAGGTGATGAAATAGCTCAACGTTCCCAGCATCTGATGACCTTCACGAGTCCCTCCTTCTTGCCCATCACACACTGACTGACCTGCCAGGGGCTGGAACTGTGGCTCTCCTCCCTCCCATGGCTCTGCTCCTTGCTCCAGTCTCAAGATCATCTCAGGCTTGTGGACACACTGCCCTGCCAATGAGAAATATCACAGGATTTTATAAAACAACGGCTTGGCTTCAGGAACCAGGAGATGGAGGGTCAATATGACACATTCATTAGGAAGGCATGACACATTCCTCTTGGACAGGAATCCCACACAGAATAGCAGGAAGCCACAGAAATGAGTCCAGAATTTTTGGAACAGAAAAACGCTGTGGCTCCTGGGAGTTACAGGGAGTTTGCTCACCCAGTGACACCAGGCTGCTGTAGGTCTCCAGCATCACATCCCTGTACAGCGTCCTCTGAGCAGCATCCAGGTTCTGCCACTCCTCCCAGGTGAAGTGCACGGCCACATCCTCGAAGGACACCAACCCCTGCAATGGCACATTTCTCCTCAATTCCACTCTTCAGCCCAGGTCACCAGAACAGGGACCAGGATGTCATCACCTACTTCTTACTACACGCATCTTACAAGACATGGAACTTGCTTTGCATTCTACACATAGGCAGGAAGAAGGAAAAAAATCACAATTGACATATCCTGACACAGTAATAATTTATCAAATTACTATAAACACCATTGGGCTGGTTTTATCTTGGTTGGTCACTTGCTGCTCTGTGCCTTCTGAAGCCCTGGGTTCCATTCTCAGCATCATCCTCAGCACCACAAAAATGGGAGAAGGAAACAACAGCCCAGTCCTGAAGCAATCCAGAAAAATAATCAGCCATTGAAAACCCTAGGAGTAGCAGAGAAGGCCTCACATAGTGCCGGGCATGGGAAAGGGTCAGAAAATGTTTCGTTGTGTTGTACGTAAGGTTACTAAGAGTCAGGGGACCTGACTGGTGGCACCTAACAACATTAATACTATTACAAAGTTTACCTCCTACATCCAGAACCACTCTTCTTAATAAGAGATTCCCATTAATAAAATTCTGTTCTTCTGAGGATTTCAGTATTTGAAGTTAAATAGACATCTGACATAATGTATTACATGAACCAATTACACAAGTTCAGTGTAGACGGGGATGAAAAGGACAGGAAAAATACAGTTGCACTGTGTATTATGAAGTTACATTTCCCTGAATGCTTAGTTCTTAGCATCTAAGAGATTATTAGTTCTTCCTCAGATCCGCGCGTTCTTGCGAATGTGAGGCAAAGGAAGACGTGTGCTTACAAGGACACAAAGAGCACACACCACATCAAAGAAACTACACCCATCACCACGCCTAGGGGAATGATCCTGGGCCATGATGAGAGACAAATGCAATACTGAAGGCACTCACTGGCCCGTGATTTTGTATTTAAATTTTTGATGCAATACCAAAAAAAAAAAGGACAAATATAGTGTACCTATGTCTTTGAATTACTTATACACTAACAATATATGGATGCATCCTGAAATGTCTTCCCCATATCTCAAAGGATTATCTGTAAGCAGCAGGGTGAATACTGCCATTTCCGTAACAGTAAGATGTAAATTATGACATCATATAAGAACAGATAAGTCGAGCCGGTTGCCATGGTGCACTGCTGTAAACCCAGTGTCTCCGGAGGCGGAGGGAGAAGGATGGCAAGTTTGAGACCAGAGGCAGGCTCCATAGTGACACCCTGTCTCAAAAAGTCAAAAACTGGGCTGGGGGTGCAGCTCAGTGGTCTAGCACTGGCAAAAGCATGCAACAGGAAGGTCTTGGGTTCAACCACCAGTACCACAAAAAAAAAAAAAAAAAAAAAAAGACAGCTAAGTTATATGACCATGATTCCACTTAACAGTTAACCCTACAATGAAAGTAAGAAGAAGCTTAAATAAGAGTCCCAGAGAAAGAGAAAAATGGCAAGAAATTACCACTTACAGCAGGACAAAGAGCAATAAAAACACACAAGAAAGTAATTTCAAAAGATGATAATGAAAAGTAAAAGCAAAAACACAACATGATACCAACTTGCTGAACACAGAGTAGAAGGGGGTACGTTACTTCCAGGCTTCATGTATTACTGAAGCTAGTTAAGTCCTGCGATTTCAAGTGAAGTTTGTAAAATGGAAGAACAATCTGATGGGCAACTGATATACACGGGGACCCATCATAGTGGAAATTGCTGAAGCCTCAAATGTGGGCTCCTGGACTGGCAACTAGATAAGATTCTGGAGCTGAGGAGGGAGATGTCAGCTCAAGATAAGACATGGAAAGTGCTATGGTTTCGATGATACCTGAATCCATCACAGCAAATGAAACAGAGATTGAGGGAGAAATGTGTGGAAACACAGACATTTCAACAAAGAGAAAGGGAGACAGCCTGTGATGACAAAAGAAAAACATCTTAAGTTTATTCTGGGAATAAAGAAAAGCTCAATATTAACACCTCTAGGAGTAGACTCTATATTCTCCAATCTAAACTGCACACGTACAACAGATTCAGGGGACTAAAAATCAGATGTGGATTAGAACCACATGTGCATTAGATTCATGCTCAAGAACTGTTGTTTTGGAAAATTACTGTACATGTTATAAAAACAAGACAATGCAATAACCTATTTTATTTATAATGATGATAATAATTTACTTATTATTCATCGCACTTGTCATTATCACTTGACACTGAGACATTATCAGTGCTCCCCATCACTTTACCATCATATATATCTTGGATATTCTCCCATCAGATGTCATCTTCAAATCCATCCAGTTACCTGGCACTTCTTCAAAGATTTAATGATGATCTCTGAAATGGCTTTCCATGTTTGTGACACACACTCCACAATTTCTGAAGGAGTTCGGCATCTGATTTTCCCCATTTCCATTAATTCATGGGTAGGATCCACAATTCACGTCAATATTGTTGTCTCTATCTGTCTTGAAATAGCTGATTAATGGACATGTCCACTACCTGCAATATTGATGTCATTCCACATGGGATGACAACAAGCTCAGTGTTCATCTTCAGGAGCTAGTCCTTCATAGACTCAATAAGATAGTTTTTGAATGCATCAATGACAAGCATTGACCGTTGATATGAAAAGGCTCCAGGTCTATGACTCCCCACTATCTACAAACATGCCAATATCAGCTTCTCTGTTATCCATCCTTTTCCTAGGCTCTGACGACAAGAACTTTCACAAATGCCTCCAATTTAGGTAAAACCTTCCTTCTTTTTTTTTTTTTTTTTTGTCAGTACATAGAAGTTGAACCCAGGGCCTCACACATACATTACAGGTGCTGTACAACTAAACTGCACTCATCTGTCCCTTTCTTAATCTTTATCTTGTGAGAGGGTCTTGCTAAGTGACACAGTCTACCTCTTGCCTTGAATCTGAAATTCTCCTGCCTCTGCTTCCCAAGTCGCTGGATCTCAGCCACACACTACCTCGTCCAGCAACATCATCCTTTTCAAAATGAAAATAGGTGATAGTTTTTCCTGTCAGCAGTTGCTGCCAACATCACTATTAAGCAAAGCTTTCTGCAACCAGTAGTTTCCAAAAGTACTTTTATTACATATTTGTTCTCCACCGTGTAGTTTGGGGGGCTGGGATTTGGCTCAGTGGGTAGAGCGCTGCGCTGCAGTCTCTGAGGTCCCGAGTTCAATTCCCAGCACTGCAAAAATGGGAGAAGGGCCTGGCAATCCACTCCCAAGGCAATCCCGAAACAGTCAGCCATTGAAAACCCTATGAGGGTCGCTATGAGTTGGATACTGACTCGACGGCACCTAACAAAGCAACAACAAATCTAACAAAGTGTAGTTTGGGGGCATAGGAAAATATATAGCCCTTTCATCAGCATTGGCATTTCCCCTACCAGAAAATTTTCCATCTTCTCCAGATTGGTGATGTATTACTGATAGTTCAACAATATTTTGTTCAAAATGTTTGGGAAGCTTTAGGTACATCATCACTCTGTGTCACGATGCCAGCCCCATTCAGTACATGAACCTTCTGGCCTATCCCTTAAGAGCTTTAAAACAACTCTGAGAAATCTTCAAAGACCTCGCCTTCATTGTCACATCCTCCCAAATTAGATTACAAATCACAAACATTCCTGTCCTGGGTCTCTTTTGAAACAACATGAAAACAGCATCATAAAATATAGGAAATCACTCTGTCTAGACGGCACCCAACAATAACAAGGGACTAGTGACATTGTGTCTTGACATCTCACACTTGCTAATTAATTGCCTCCTTGTGTTTCCAGCAGTCCAACACTGTTATCCATCAACTCCAAAAACTGCAGTGGCTTTGTGGTTTCCCTTTTCGTTGCACCAAACTACTTCACGTTTGACTTTTACTCTATACAATAGTCTCTTAGATTTTTGGAGTCTCTATTCCATAATTATGGTATGTGGTTATTGGAAAAAGGACCTCCCACATTTTAAAAATGAAAGCATGAGGTGGGTTCAGAGGCTATGCATAAATTATTTGCATAGCATCAGTTGAGAAATCCAATGCAATTTCACCTTGCACACAAGATTAGACCTGATTCACATAGGGGAACGCTCACAATCAACTCCACTATCCATCTCTGTTGTGCACACAGGTCTGTCTACCTGCTATGGAAAGAAAAAGAGGCAAGCAGTAGCGTTCAGTGGATCCCTAGTATGAATCAAGCTTTATTCAGGGCACGAAAAAAAAAGTGGAGCAGCTGCACCCAAAAGCCAAACTTCCAGAACATGGAAAAGCTCCCATATGTAATATGCAGATTATTCTGTCACCCGATGGACAAGAAGTGGTTGAAGGAAAAGAGTAAATCAGAATTGTGAATTTTTTCTATTTAAGGAACCGCCAAAAACTGCAGATTAGATTTGGGTGTGGATAGCATATGAGAATATACGGTAATTGTCCACATTCATAGCTGTAGGAACAAACATCCTTTCATCATACACACAGACACAGCACAGGAGCTTTGAGAAACACATCATGGAGACGGGTATGGTGGAGTGTGCCTGTAACCCCAGCAACTCAGGAGGCTGAGGAGGAAGGACCATGAGTTCAAGGTCAGAGGCAGCCTGCACAACTCAGTGAGACTAAATCTCCAAAGAAAAAAAGGAAAACAGGGGCTTCAGATGCTGCTCAGTGGTAGAGCACATGCCTACCTTGTGCAAGGCCTGGGTTCCAATCCCCCAGTCATGGACATAAAGAAGAATGAGAAGATTAGCCACAGACTGAGAGAAAATATCCGAAAAAGACAAATCTGATAAGAAGAGAGGGCACAAAATCTGCAGAGAACTCTTGATGTTTACAGTAAAAAATCAGCTCATAAAAGGAGACCAACCTAGGCATGGAGGCACACCACTGTAATCCTAGCAATGTGGGAGGCAGAGGCAGGGAGGTCACCAGTTTGAGGCCAGAAGGGGACCCTGCTTCAAGATAAAAAAAGTGAGGGCAGGGGGTGCAGTCCAGTGGCAGAGCACTTGCAAAGTATTTGTGAGGCCCTGGGTTCAACCCCCAGGTACTGGAAAAAATAAATTTAAAAAAAGCGCCCCTACCAAAGATCTTTGCAGATCTTAAAAGATACCTAATGTGAGATATATATATATATATATATATATGGCCAATTTTATATCATATGACACAAGAAAAACACAAAATAAAAGAAGGGAGATACTACTCCATACCAAGGACAAGAGACAAATTTAAGAACCGTAACAACACCAATATCAAAAGATGTCTATGTTTTACTGACTATGCAAAGGCATTTGACTGTGTGGATCATAACAAATTATGGATTACACTTCAGAAAATGGGAATACCTGAGCACCTAATTGTACTCATGGGAAATGCGTACATGAACTAGGAGGCAGTTGTTCGAATAGAACAAGGAAACACTGCCTGGTTTAAAGCTGAGAAAGGTGTGCATCTGGGCTGTATACTTTCACCATATCTCTTCAATTTATATGCTGAGCAAATAATCAGAGAAGCTGGACTTTATGAGGAAGAATGTGGCATCAGGATTGGGGGAAGACTCATTAACAACCCGTGTTATGCAAATGACACAACTCTGCTTGCTGAAAGTGAAGAGGATTTAAAACATTCACTCATGAAGATCAAAGAGCATAGCCTTCAGTGAGGGTTGTGACTAAACATCAACAAAATAAAAATCCTTACAACTGGGTCAGTACACAACTTCACAATAAATGGCGAAAAGATTGACCTTGTCCAAGATTTTGCTTTCATTGGCTGTATAATCAACACCTGTGGAAGCACCAGTCAAGAAATCAAAAGATGCATTGCTCTGGGAAAAGCTGTAGCCAAAGATCTCTTTAGAGTATTGAAAAGTAAAGATGTCACATTGAAGACGAAGGTGTGCCTGACTCATGCCATGGTATTTTCAGTCGCATTTTATCGTTGTGAAACCTGGACATTGAACAAGGGAGACAGGAGAACTGATGCTTTTTGAATTACAGTGCTGGAGACAATTACTGAATACACCATGGACTGACAAAAGAACCAACAGATCTGTCCTAGAAGAAGTACCACCAGAGTGCTTCTTGGAAGCAAGGATGGCTAGACTTCGTCTTACTTATTTCAGACATGTAGTCAGGAGAGAACAATCCCTGGAGAAGGACATCATGTTTGGAAGAGTGGCAGGTCAACGCAAAAGAGGAAAACCCTCCACCAGATGGATTGACACAGTGTCTGCAACAATGGGCTTAAACATAAATAAGATGGTTTGCCTGGCACAGAATCGTCAAGTGTTTCGATCTGCTGTACATAGGGTCGCTGTGAGTCGGACTCGACTCGATGGCACCTAACAATAACAACAACACAGATTACCCATTTCTCCAAACCACAGAATATACACCACCAAGAGTGAAACCTAACGTAAACTCTGGCCCTACATAACTATATTTTACCAATATGTTGTTGTTGTTGTTAGGTGTCCTCAGGTCAGGTCTGACTCATAGCGACCCTATGTACATTGAACGAAACACTCCCCGACACTGTGCCATGTCTGTCAGGATGTCAATGCTTCTCTGCTATTCATAGGGTTTGCACTGGTGGTTTGTTTTGGGAGTAGATTGCCAGGTCCTTCTCCTGAGCATGCAGCTCCTAGTAGTCCCAGGCCGTATCCCATAAAGGGACTAACCAGGCTGACCTTGCTTAGCTTGCAAAATCAGGGAGGATAGGATGCTAGGGTACTATGGCTGCAGAATGTATGAGTGGAGATTCATCAATTATAATAACTTTCCCACCATGGCAGGGAATGCTGACAATAGGGAAGACTATGCATATGTAGGCAGAGGGGTTTATGAGAAATCTATGTACTTCCTTTAATTTCACTGTGGAACTGAACGGCCATACCAAAATAAACTGATTTTCTCTTTAAGGAGTGTCCAATCACTAAAAATTTGAGTCGAATAATTATTTGTTATTTAAAAATAAATATGCAACATTAACAATATCTTCCTACTTGTAATTAAACAACAAAAAAAAGAACAAATAAAGAAAATGCAGCTAAACCAGGTGCTATGGTGCGTGCCTATAATCCCAGCACTCGAAAGGCTGAGTATCACAGTTTCAGGGCCACCAGCAGTTCAACTTAGCAAGACTTGGTCTCATGATAAAAAACAATTTAAAAGCAGTGGTGGTACAGCTCAGTGCTAGAGCACTCACGTATGTATAGCGTCCTGGGTTCAACACGCAGTACAGCCAGAAATAAAAACAAGGAGAAAAACAGAAAAAGAAAAGAAAACTTAGCCTATGCCTGCAATGGCATATTATTCAGCTTTAAAGAGGAAATTCCACTTGTGAAAACATGCATGTGCCTGGAGGACACTAAGCAAAGTGAAAAGAGACACAACAGAAGTATTAATGATCCCACTTGCTATGGCCCAAATGTGTGTGTCTGCCAGAATCACATTTTGAAACCTAATCCCCACATGGATATTGGCAGAAGTTGGGGCGTCTGCTGGGTGATGAAGAGAGGGCTCCTCCTCACTCAATAGATTGTTGTTGTTAGCTGCCATCAGTGCTCCTCAGGTATTCATAGGGTTTTCGAGGTGGATTGTTTCCCAAGTAGACAGCCATGTCCTTTTCCCCTTCCATGGATTAGGGCCCTGATAAAAAGACTTTCAATCTCTTCTGCTCTTTGCACCTTCCACCATGTGAGGACAGAACAAGACCCAGACCAGATAGCGGGTGACAGTACCTTGAACATGGACTTCACAGCCTCTAGTACTACAAGACTTCTGTGAGGTATAAAGTAGCCACTTTTAGTCTATTAAAGCACAAATGGAATAAGATACTAATTATGTCAGGAATTTAAAATATTCATATTTATAGAAGCATAAAATAGAATGGGGGCTACCATGGGCTGGACGAAAAGGAATATGGGGAAGTGTAGGCCAAAGAGGAGAAAGTCTCAGTTATACTATGTGAATATGCCCTATTCAACACAACATGCAGTACAGAATAATAATAATAATAATAATAATAATATGTTGTTGTTAGGTGCTGTTAAGTCGGTATCCGACTCCTAGCGACCCTGTGTACAACAGGTGAAACACCATTGTCAGTGCTTCTCTTTTGTTCATAGGGTTTTCAACAGCAGATTCATTTTTGGGAGTGGGTTGCCAGGTCTGTCTCCCAAGCCTACAGCACCTGGTGTGCCCAGGCGGTCTCCCATCCAAGTACTAACCAGGCCCAACCCTGCTTAGCTTCTGAGATCTGATGGGATCGGATGCCACAGGGCTACGGCTGCAGGCTTACAGAATAATATAGTGTATGCCTAATATCTGTGTGATAACAGGGTCTACCTCATGGGATATGGTGGTATCACTTCCAAGAGGATGGTAGAAAGTTCACGAAGTACTATGTTTTCGGTATTATGACACCAGAGAATGCTATCTCTGAGTTCATCAAAATGTATACATTAAATGTATTGTGTTGTATGTCAATCACATTTGAATTCCTGTAATTATGTAATTAAAGACAACAATAAGTAAGTATTTGCAAGTTTCTGGCTCAGTAAATGTTTATTACGTTATTAACCTTAAATTCTGCTCTGCTGTCTCAGTGTCTTAAGGTACAAAGATCTTCTGAACCAAAATATATAAAATAGAACACTTTTACAGAAGTTTAAATTTGTGAGGGTGCAGGTTTTCCACTCCTAAAAAATTAAAATACCGTTCTTTATGAGTTGAATCCCAAATGCACTATATATATATATATATATATATATATATATATATATATATATAGATAATATATGTATATATATATACACATATATACAGTATACACACACACAAACACACACACTGTACGGAGGAGAAATCTTGACAGAAATAAAAATGAAAAAACAATGCACCAAAACTCATAGGATGCAGAGAAAGGAGAGCTAAGAGGAAAACTTATAGCTACAGATCCTTATAAAATAGGAAAAAGGATTTGAGATCAAAACTCTAATTTTACACATCAAGATATCAGAAAAAGAATCACACGGTGGCAAATGAAAGGAGGAAACACTATTTAAAGAAGAAAAAAATTAAGTGAACGGCAAAAAGAAAATAGAGAGGAAAATAAAATACTCAACACTAAGAGTTATACTGGGACAAACCCATGGATGGAAAGTGAAAGGAAGGGGTAGGGGAAAGGTCTCAAATACTAAACTCATTAGTGAAAGGGGTATTATTACCAATACAAAAGAATACAAAAGAATATGACCAACTGTGATCCCATAATTTTATAACCTGAAATAAACTAATACATGCCTTGAAACACACTAGCTACCATACTGTATCATGAAGGAGAAAAGATGTCAACAGACTAAGGAGATTGAACCAGTGTTTTAAAAAGCCTCCCAACAAAGAAAAGTTGGTTCCAGAAGACTTAACTAGAGACTTCTACCAAGCATTCCAACAAAAATTCACACCAATCCTCCTTAAACTACTCCAAACATGTGAAGACCAGGGAATACTTCCAAAATTCTTCCACCATGGCAGTGTCATCCGGGTACTAGGTTAGCTGACCACCAGCCATAATGAAAACTCACCTAGGAATAACTGGAAACAACCTCCACACGGTAAAGGCCACACTCGAAAAGCTAACAGCTAACAGCATACTTGACGGTGAAACAGTAAAAACTTTTCCTTGCTCATCAGGAAGATCATTACGCCTCCTTCTCTTCCCACTTTTATTCACCGCCATACTAGAATTCCTACTCCAAACTATTACACGGGAAAAACCAATAAAAAGTATCCAAATTGGAAGGGAGGATGTACAATACTTTCCCTTCACAAAGGATTTTGAAAAACCCTACAGATGCAAAAACCAAAAAGAAAACCAAAGTCTACGAATTAATAGCCAAGCAGGACATAGGGGCACACTCCTGTCATCGCAGCACTACGGGTAGGGGACTAAAGCAGGACAATCACAAATTCAAAGCCAGTCTAGGCTACATAGTGACACCTTGTCTCAAGTTACCAAAAATAAAATTTAAAAAAAAGGCCAGGAATCCTGGCGAAACATTTCCACAACTCTGAAGGCTGAGGCAGAAGGATCTTGAGTTTGAGGTCAGAGGCAACCTGTGCAACATACCGATACCTTGTACCAAGATAACAAATGAAAAAGTGAACAGGGGTGCATCTCAGTGGTGGAACATCCAGGATTCCATCCCCAGTACTGTAAAATAATAATGATGATAATCTGAGAGAAAATGAAAAATAACTCCATTTACACCAGTATCAAAATAAAATTAACAAATAAATGTAACTATAGAGGCAAAATATTTTTATACTGAAAACTAACAACACAGGTGCCCAGAAATCCACCTTGGCACATACATTCAAATCATCTTCAACAAGAGTGTCTGGGCCACTTAGTGGGAAAGGTTATTTTTGTCAGCAATTGGTGGTGAGAAAACCCTGGATCCACACAGGAAAGACTGAGGTTAGACCCTTACCTTACGCCATGTACAAGAGTTAACTCAAAATGGATTAAAAGCCTAAATGGAACACTAAAACTATAAAATTCTAGGGAAAAAACATAGCAGAAAAACTTTATAAAGTTCAAAATGACAGTTATTTCTTGCTATAATGGTAAAAGCACAAGCATCTAAAGTAGAAAACGGATAAAATGGGACACTGATCAAGCAAAAACCTTCTGTGCATCAAGGGTCAGAATCCAGGTGAAAAGGCAACCTACAGAAGGAAGAGTAAGTTCATATCATATTACTCGAAACAAGTTCACAGCCAGAAAACGGAAAGTACGCCTATCATTCAACAGGAAATGATATTTCTCCAATGATGATACATAAATGGTGAACAAGCCCAGGAAAAAAGCTTAACACTCATCATCAGGAATATGACACCAAGCCACAAAGACATACCACTTGACACACAAGAGAAATTACCAAGTGTGGCTAAATTGGACCATGGTCTGCTATTGGTGGGAACATATGCCATTGCAGTACCATGGGAGACAGGACAGTGGCCCCTCAAACATTAAAACAGAATTACCACAAGATCCACCATCCAACTTGCCTGTATACACACACTCTACCCAAGAGCAAGACTTCGAAGGGACACTTGCATCCAAATGAGCATCGTGTTGTTCACACAGCCAAGAACCAGAAGCAAGCCAAATGTGCACACAGAAACGAATGAAAAAGAAAACATGGAGCCCACACGCACTGAGTTGTATTATCCAACCTTACAAGGAACACATGGAGATTAACATGGAGCCATTATGCAACAGGAAATGAGAAACTCACAAAACAGCATACCCTATACATTCCATTTATATGAGCAAAAGTCTTAGAAACACAAAGTACAATCATGGATACCAAGGGCTGGGAGGAGGGAAGAAGAAAAGTTATTATTTATTAGGCATATACATTTTCAATGCCTGCAGCCATACCACTGTGGCACCCAGTTGCTTCAGATCTAGGAAGCTAAGCATGGTCGGGCATGGTTAGGTCGGGAGGGGAGACCATCTGGGAACACCAGGTGCTGCAGGCTTGAGGGAAGGACCCAGCACCCCACTCACCCCCAAAAATCAGACATTGAAAACACTATGAATAGCAGAGAAACACTAATAGTAGTGTTTTGCCTGTTGTATATAGGGTAGCTCTGAGTAGTATGCTGACTTGAGGGTACCTGACAATAATAACAACAATATACACTTTCAGTTGTGCAAGACAAAACAGTTCTGGGTATCTAATATGTGACAATGCACATGTATTTAACCAATTGAGCCCCAAATTTTAAAATGGTTAAGATTATAAATTTTAGGTTATGTTTCCTATCAAAATTGAAAATAAAAGTTTTTAAAATTACTTTTAAAAACTAAGACACTAATCAAACAAAACAACAAAACAATTTTGACTAATCCAAAAGAAATCAGACTACCAAAAACAGAACACAAGTAGAACACCAGTTACAAAACAACAGACTGAAATCCAACCTTATTAATAATCAGTGTGAATGTAACTGGCTTCAATCTTCCACTTAAGGCAGAGACTCTCAGACTTGATGTTGAAGCAAGACTCCAAAATATATTACACAGACACAAACACAAAAAAAGTAATGTTGTTGTTGTTGTTAGGTGCCGTCGAGTCAGTATCTGACTCATAGCGACCCTCGTAGGGTTTTCAATGGCTGACTGTTTCGGGATTGTCTTGGGAGTGGATTGCCAGGCCCTTCTCCCCCTCCAAAAAAAAAAAAAAAAAAAGTAATAAGAGTATATAAATTTTAAAAAATACTACATACAGATACTAATCAGAAGTAGCATAAATGGAGACAGGTAATACTACACAAAAGACATTGTGGGACAAAACATATTACCAGAAAAAGAGCAAAACTTTCATAATAATAGAAGGATAAGCTGTGAGGAAGATACAATGGAAAAGCATCTCTGCCTAAACACTGAGATTTGAAATACCAAAACAAAGAACAGCAGAACTAAAGTGAGAAATGGGCAAACCACAACGACAGTTGGACTGCAGGATGCCGGGCAACACCATCACTGCTACAACATGGAAAACAGAATGGGCAACTCACCATGGCAGGGGTCTTCCTAAGGAGATTCCTAGAAAGACACTCAAAGCACTAATCGGCTGTCAGTCTCATTCTACCTTCCGAAAAGAGGAGAGGAAAACACATGACCTAAAGAAACATGTTTAATTTTCAAACAGAATTTAGAGAAAATATAGGTACGTCAGGTTTTACTGGGTTGCTAAAGAAACTATTCCCAAAGCCCAGGCTAGTTCTCAGCAAACATTTTAAAGCAAGAAATTCTGTTGTGGTAAGGATCGAGTTCAGTGTTTTTGGAAGAAAGATAAGAGATGAACACTATTTTCAGGGGCTGGTGCTATCATAGCTCAGTGGGAAAAAGAGTTCTTAGCATGCCTGAGGACTTGGGTTCAGACCCAAGCACCGAATTTTGTGCTGGGTGTGTAGATCAGTAGCAGAGCAAAGCTCTGGATTTAATCCCAGGGTTGAAAAGAGAAGAGAGACAGGAGGGGGGAGGAGATTGATTTTTCCTAGCATTCCCAAAACCAAACTGTGATACATAGATTGCCTGCTAAATATCAGTTTCTAAGTCTGTTGTCCAACATCTCATTAGAAGGCAGATAAGGTCAGAGCAAAAAGGGTCTGTGCCAGAGATTATGTGGGTGCTTTTGTTTATTGGATATTTTGGGGGTGTCTGGTGGTACTATGGGCCTAACCTTAGGACCCCATGCACACTTTGCAAGCCCACTACCTCTGAGCTGCACTCCCAGCCCCTTTTCTTCCTTTTTTTTTCTTTTTTCTTTTTTTTTTCTTTATCTTAGGAAAGGGTCACACTAAGTTACACAGCCTGCTTCTGGCCTTCAAATTGTGATAGTCCTGCCTCCACCTCCCAACTAACTAGGATTATAGGTGTGAGCCACCACACACAGATAGGTAGCCCATTTTTTAAAGACATGATTATGCTGAATTTTTTATTGTCTCTAAAAACAAAGGTCAGAAAAAAATTGAAAAGGAAGCCACTGGATACCAACATATCCCAATGAAGAAAGAGGCAGAGAAAGTTGGTCACTTAGAAACCAACTCTATTTCAATATCTACATTTTCCTAAAGCTGATTTTCACTATTTGTACTTTTCCATTTTAATATATGGCCCTTATAAAGCTCCTAAGTTCAATATAAAACAAGGTGAGGAATAAAGAAAAAACTCACCAGAGATTTGTTCATTTTTTACTGCTCACAGAAACAGAGTTCTCTGGAAGCACAGCAGGGAGAGAAGGGAGTGGGTTACAAAGAGAATTGCTGCAGCATTCTCAAAGATTCTCCTGTTTAAAACATCCTATATGTAACCTGGAAAACAGAACAAAACAAAACAAAACAAAATCGTTCATGTGGAAGCATTATCATGTACTCCAAAATAAGAGGAAACAAAATCCTATTAGACAGCCATGTACAATGATATTACTTGGTACAGATTCATCATAAAATTTATTTTTGGGTTAATGAAAATAGAAATTACCTACCGATTTAGCAGCCACCTAACAACAACAAAGTTAAAATTTAATGATTTAAAAAAGGGAAAGAAATACTGTTTCTACTAAAGTTAGGGTTATAAAAATTCAGTTGGGCTCTGCTAGTTACTCTTTATTAAAATAGGGATTCTACATACAATTTCATTTCTGTGTTTCTACTGCAATACATCTTGTTCTAATATACCTAAAAGACATAAGAAGTATACATCTTCCAGGTCCACGTTTTTCACCCAACATTATATAAGAAAAAATGGGCAAAATATATGTCCTCTACTACATTGTTGCAGTTGCACTTACCAATGACTGTGTTACTAGTATCCAAGGCCTTTTTTTTTTTTTTTTTTTGCGGTACTGGGGGTTGAACCCAGGGCCTTGCGCCTGCATGCTCTGCAAGTGCTGGACCACTGAGCTGCACCCCCAGCCCATTTTTTGCTTTTTGAGACAGGGTCTCGCTAAGTTACGCAGACTGCCTCTGGTCTCGAACTTGCGATCCTCCCGCCTCCGCCTCCCAAACCGCTGGGATTAAAGGCGTGCGCCACCACGCCCAGCTTATCCAAGGCCTTCTTGATTACACGTGTCCAACAAACTGATCTCTACCATTTCAAGTACTTTGGCCAATGGGATATTAGAAAATGTGAAGCAAATACCAGTTTCTAAAGAATCTGCCCAATAGTACTTGCCTTGTCAGACACAGTCATAGGCTAAAGAAGTCTAAGGATACCCTCTCAGACATAAAGGAGCCAGCCAGGAGCCAGTGCAAACCACTAGACATGAAAGAGAAACCATCTTGAACCCACCAGCCTCATTCAAGACACCACATGGCGAACGCCTCATATAGGACCCAGGAAACACCAGCATAGGAGAAGCCCAGGTCAGTACAGCCCAAAATGCAGATCCACAGAACTTTAAGCAAATAAAATAGTGGGTTGATTTTGCTGTTGTTGTTGTTTTCTGGAAGCCATTAAGTTTGGTTGGTTTTATACACAGAAAGTACTGACACTTTTAACCCTTTGGAACTTAATGTTTTAACAAAACTATTCGGAGGAGAAAGTCATGAATTTTGTGTCAAATGCAATATTGCAACTTTACAACCAAGCACAGGGTTTTCAAAATTATAATAAAAGATAATAATGGACAGAAGTGAATTTCTTAGGTCGGAGAGCATGTAAATCATAAAAGGTAATTGTGTGCACGTCAATGAATTATGTTTTCAGCATTATATACCACCTGCTTAATTTTTAAAAGCAGGAAAATGGTTTGTTAATGATAAGACAGCACTGTATTGCACTTTATTTACATTTTAAGAAAGTGGAGAACAAGTCTAACACAGTCTTCTAATACTATTTCCACAAAGTAAAGCAGGGTCCAAAAATTTGCCTGCAGGTTTTCTGTTTCAAGAACAAAGTAATGATATTAAGTGGGATGATTGTGCTATTTCCCCTTTAAAGTCACAAAATCCACAGCAAGTGTTGAGGATTAAAAAAGGATATGGATGTCTAAGCCAGAGGATTTAAAACCGATGTCTGTTCTAATCTGAATTGTGATTCACAATAACTTAAAAATAAAAACAACCTTGGTATGACTTAACTGTGTCAAGTGGATAAAACTAGACAAAACATCAAGATACATAACATTTAAATACCATGTAACCCTGAGCAGTTCACCTCCTCACATCCAATTTTTTTGGACTTTCTTATAAGATAAAAGGACATTGGCAGTCCCTTCTTGAACTAGAAGAACTACCGGAATACAGGGAGGAGAATCATCAGATCGATGGATACCAAATTTGGCGACAGGCAACGCCAACAACCATGAAGCCGGAAGGAACAGCAGTGTGTGCACAGGGAACGGTGCACAGATCCTCTCAGGTACGACACTCTATGCCTCCACCACAGATCCTGCACCTCCAAATCCCCTCCACTGAGGACCATTTCCTACTCCCTTGTCTGCCCTTCTCGGCACAGCTCACCTCTCCCAACAGAAAGCTGGTCCAAACTTCCCCTTG
>VMDO01022240.1:0-33874 GCA_007922755.1 Pedetes capensis
TCAAGTGGCAATAGTGAAAGATTCTACAGGGAAAATATTAAATGATGAAGGAAACATCAAAAGAAGATGGAAGGAATACACAGAATTATTATATAAAAAAGAACTGGTAGATGACCAACCATTTCAAGAGACTGCATATGAAGAGGAACCAATGGTATTGAAGGACGAAGTGGAAGCCTCCTTGAAAGAACTGGCAAAACACAAGGCTCCAGGAATTGATGGGATACCGATAGAAATGTTTCAACAAACAGATGCAGCACTGGAGGTGTTAACATGTTTATGCCAACAAATTTGGAAAACAGCTACCTGGCCAACTGACTGGAAGAGATCTGTATTTGTGCCTATTCCCAAAAAAGGGGATCCAACTGAATATGGAAACTATCGAACAATATCATTAATATCACACACAAGCAAAATTTTACTAAAGATCATTCAAAAGCGACTGCAGCAGTATATAGACAGAGAATTACCAGAAAATCAAGCAGGATTCAGAAGAGGGCAGGGAACCAGGGACCTCATTGCTGATGTCAGGTGGATATTAGCCGGAAGCAGAGAATATCAGAAAGATGTCTATCTATGTTTTATTGACTACGCAAAGGCATTTGACTATGTGGATCATAACAAATTATGGGTAACATGTCGAAGAATGGGAATACCAGAGCACCTAATTGTACTCATAAGAAATCTGTACATGAGCCAGGAGGCAGTTGTTCAAATAGAAAAAGGAAACACTGCCTGGTTTAGAGGTGAGAAACGTGTGTGTCAGGGGTGTATACTTTTACTACATCTGTTCAATTTTTATGCTGAGCAAATAATCCAAGAAGCTGGACTTTATGAGGAAGAACACAGCATCAGGATTGGAGGAAGACTCACTAACAACGTGTGTTATGCAGATGACAGAACTCTGCTTGCTGAAAGTGAAGAGGATTTAAAACATTTACTGATGAAGATCAAAGATCATAGCCTTCAACATGGGTTGTGACTAAACATCAACAAAACAAAAATCCTTACGACTGGGTCAGCATGCAACTTCACAATAAATGGAGAAAAGTTTGAGGTTGTTCAAGATTTTGCTTTGCTTGGCTCTATAATCAACACCCGTGGAAGCAGCAGTCAAGAAATCAAAAGACACATTGCTCTAGGAAAAGCTGTGGCAAAAGATCTCTTTAGAGTGTTGAAAAGTAAAGATATCACATTGAAGACGAAGGTGCCCCTGACTCATGCCATGGTATTTTCAGTTGCATCATATGGTTGTGAAAGCTGGATATTGAACAAGGGAGACAGGAAAAGAATTGATGCTTTTGAATTATGGTGCTGGAGATGTCTATTGAATATACCATGGACTGCCAAAAGAACCAACAGATCTGTCCTAGAAGAAGTGCAACCAGAGTGTTCCTTGGAAGCAAGAATGGCCAGACTTCGTCTTACATATTTCGGGCATGTAGTCAGGAGAGGTCAATCCCTGGAGAAGGACATCATGTTTGGGAGAGAGGCAGGTCAATGCAAAAGAGGAATACCCTCCACCAGATGGATTGACACAGTGTCTGCAACAATGGGCTTAAACATAAATAAGATCATGTGCCTGGCACAGAATCGGGAAGTGTTTCAATCTGCTATACATAGGGTCGCTATGAGTGGGAGTCGACTCGACGGCACCTAACAACAACAACAATAACATAAGAGATGTGGGTACACCAAAATCTGGGTTCCTTTCCTGTAATGGGAACCATTACAAATGTTACTACCATCTTCACTCTGGGTGTTGGGGCTCTATCAGTCCTTTTTCTTTGTCCATCATGAAGGAAGAATGTATATGTGAGAGAGGATACTGATGGTTTGAAAGAAAAGCCATGGCAGCAGGGGGTGCTTCATGCCTGTCCAGTGTAGAGGGGGTCAGAATTCATTTGTGGAGAAGGAAAACTCAAGGCCCATTACTTAGAAATATAAAATAAACCTAAAAGAGGAGGATTTCACGTAAAAAAAAGAAAAAACTTAATCATATACTTAAAATTGGTAAGTTATGTGTCATATGAATTTTACCTCAATAAAGCTGTTCAATTTTGTTTTGTTTTGTTTTTTTGAGACAGAGTCTCACTGTGTAGCCCAGGTTGATCTCAAACTCCTAATGCTCCTGCTTCAGCCTCCTCAGTGCAGGGATTAAGCTGGGGTTTTTTGGTTTTGTTTTGGGTTTGGTTTATTTGTTTTTTTAGACAGTGTGTTGCTAAGCATTCCAGGCGGCTTGGAACTCATGATCCTCCTGCCTCAGCCTCCCAGGGGCTGTGATTATAGGCAGGAGTCACCACACCCAGCACAAGCTTTTTTAAAGAAAGATTTTAAGCCAGTTGAGCTTTCAGATAATAAAAAGAGAAGAGGCATTCTTTTAAAATCCAGATTTATGTGTGTCCTTTAAAAAGCTTACATATTTATTGTTTTGAATAGGAGATTTTTTTTTTTTTGAGTGGGGAAAGGGTAAGTGGTAGAAGAGAGAACACAGGAAAACAGGAACTCCTCCATGTCTGCCCCAGTCCAAGGCGTTGTGGGTTTCTGCCATGTCTATGGTGTCTACGGAGGAATCCTGTGCATATATGTGGATATGTGTAGATTATCAGAGCAGGAAAGGTGGGCTAGGGAGGAAGAGAAATTTGAGAGGGGAAATATACCCAGGACATCCCAATTCTATTTGTATTCTTGATTCTTAGCCTGAGGAATGGGGATATATGTACTTGTTATAATACTGTTTATATTTTTTATGCCTACAGCACTTTTAAAGAGGCACAGTGGCACACACCAGTAATCCCAGCAACTCAGGAGGCTGAGGCAGGAGGATGGAGAGTTTGAGGCCAGAGGCAGCCTGAGTAATTTAGCGAGACCCTGACTCAAAAGTTAAAAAATGGGCTGGGGTGCAGCTCCGTGGTAGATCATGACACTGAGATTGGTATTTATATATTGAAAGCAGTTACTTAACCACTAATTTCAGTTGAGATTCTGGTTTTGCTCAGTTTCAGAATTAAAGAAAGGGAAATAATGGGTTTATCATTATCTAAGGGGGCTGGTCTTTAAGGTCTTGGTTGGCGACACCTGGTCAGTTTCTATTGCCACCTAGTGGTGACGACATGTTCAATCTTTAGGAGCAGCTTTGGACTCTGGGGGCACTCAGGAGCTTTGCTGATCCCTCCCAACCCCCTGAGATACTGACTGTAATTGGTCTGGGTACAGCCTGGGCTTCTAGACATTTAAAAAAGTCTCCTCAGGTGATTCCAATAAAAAGCCATGCCTGAGAACCATAGTCTTAAGCCTAACTAGACCAAGAGCAACCATGAGAAATCATTCATTCATTCCTTCACTCACATGTGATTTGCCAGCACTCTACCAGGTGCTGAGGGAATAAGGTAATAAAGACACACAAGATCCCTGTTCCCACGAAATATAATCTATTCAGAGAGGAAAGAAAATGACTCAAAGAACTAACAATCAAGAATGTTATCAGGTATGATGAGCACTATTCAGAGAATTAAAGAAGGGGATGTTATGGAGACTAGCAGGGTGCTTACTCTCCTGAAGGTCAGAAAAATTTCTGGGAGAAGCTGAAAACAAAAGGACAAGAAAAAGCCCTTTGCACAGAGAAAATAGCAAGTGCAAAGGCCCTAGGGCTGGAGGATTTGGCATGTTTACAGAACAGAAGAATGGCCAAGGTGGATAGAGCATGGAGGGAGAGAGGCAAATGATACACTAAGGCCAAAGAGTTAGACAGGGGCAAGGTAATTGGGATTTTATAAACTATAGAAAGGATTTGAGATTTTTATTCCAATTATTTCAAGAAGGGGCTGGGTTTAGCTCAGTTGATAGAGTGCTGCTCCGTACTCTCTGAGGACCTGGGTTCAATCCCTAGCACTGCAAAAATGGGACAAGGACATGGCAATCCACTCCCAAAGAAATCCTGAAACAGTCATTGAAAACCCTATGAGGGTTGCTTTGAAGTGGACTTGACTTGATGGCACCAAACAAGAACATTTCAAGAAGCTATATTGTTGTTGTTAGGTGCCGTCAAGTTATCTGACTCATAGAGACCCTCATAGGGTTTTCAATGGCTGACTGTTTCGGGATTGCCTCGGGAGTAGACTATCACATCCTTTTCCCAGTTTTGCAGTGGTGCTGGGAATCAAACTTGGGACCTCAGAGACTGCAGGGGCCCCCTACCAACTGAGCTAAATCCCAGCCCTCAAGAAGCTATGGGCCTTTTAAATAGGGTAGTAAATTTTCTATAGGCCTAAAATAGTAGGAACACTAACACTAATAAAAACAAATATTTCTACATGTCTTAAAATGTGGGACCTTAAAAGAAAGGACCCCAAGGATTAAAATTTCTATGAGAAATCCCATGCTGAGGGTGAGGATAGCCTGAAGCTCTAGTGCCACAGAGCCACTCCCTTTGTTGTTGTTGTTAGGTGCTGTCGAGTCACGTCCGACTCATAGCGACCCTCATAGGGTTTTCAATGGCAGATTGTTTCAGGATTGCCTTGGGAGTGGGTTGCCACGTCCTTCTCCCATTTTTGTGGTGCTGGGAATCGAACTCGGGACCTCAGAGACTGCAGAGCGGCGCTCTACCAACTGAGCTAAATCCCAGCCCACTCCCTTTAGGAAAGACTTTTCACAGTTCTCATAACTTTATCTCATAGCTAAATCTATACACATGTATTTCCTGGCCTTTGTTTCATCTTTTCTATAAATTATAACACTAGGATAGGAAAGGCAGGAAGAACTTTTCTCTTCCCAGTTCTGGCAAAGATGGTAAGGGGAAAAAATTCTTTTTACCAATTCCTATTTTCTGTTTTGTTTTTTGTTTGTTTGGTTTGGTTTGGTTTGCTTTTTTTGGAGGTACTTGAAGGACTTTACACACACTTTGTAAGTGCTCTCCCACAAGGCTGCTCCCCCAAACCATTTTATATATTTTTATTTTGAGACAGTGTCTCATTAAATTGCTCAGGCCGCTTCTGGCCTCGAACTTGAATCCTCTTGCCTCAGCCTCCAGAGTCGCTGGGATTAGAGGTATGTACCACTGTGTCTAGCTTTTTAAATTATTTTAAAAATAACTTTTTAAAGGCAGTGAGCAACGGATCTAAGATTCTAGTTTTGAAACTGATGTTTTTCATCATTTTTAAAAGGTATTTCATTCAAGATTGTTTCTATAGAGCCATTGGATACATGTTAATTATTATTATTATTATTATTATTATTATTATTATTAAACCCGGATACTCCTTATTCAATTTTAACTTAAAAGAACCATTGTAATTTGGGGGATCCCCAAGATCACTCTTGGGTTCAACAATTTGCTGGAAGGACTCATAGAATTCAGAAAAGCTATTACATTTGTGATTATGGTCTGTTAGAGGGGGAGGAAACACACAGGGCTGTGTCCAGAGACAGCAGGTGCAGTGTCCAGCTTGATTCTCACTGCATAATGTACAATGATACACGGGGAGTCCTGTCAAGCAGGGACGCTCACCTGAGCCTTGGTGTACAGGGTTTTGACTGAGGGTTAGTCAGGTGTTGAATTTAACTAGGTTTGGCCTGAAGATGTCTCCGTACTTGAATCCTTGCATACTGAAATGGAACCTAACTTAGTATGTAGACTAACTGAAAGCATTACTTTTTTGTAACAATCAGCTGTGTCTCAGCCAATCACAGCAGCCAGGATTTGGTCAATAATAGATGACCAGGTGATCACACTATGTTCACGTAAGGCAAATGTTGAGCTCTAACCAATTAAGCTATCTCTGGATCTCTCTTTCTGTCCATAAATGCTGCCTGGCCACGTTATAGGCTGGAGTTCTCTGAACCTGTACTGATTTTTAGGGCTGCCTGATTTAAGAATCATTCTCTACTAAAACTCTATAAAACATAATTTGTCTAAAGTTTTTCTTTTAACACAGGCATGGTTGGCAGTCCACATAGCTCACTTTAGTGCCCCGCCCCTCTGTCTGTCAAACTGATACTGTATGGCCCCAGGCCCCCCAATCATAAATTGGTTGGCACAGACTATCTGGGTGGCCTAAGAGCCCCAAGTACACAAAGGCACTCTTATCAGGCAGGACATTCCAGGGCTTAGAGACTACCTCCCAGGAGCTGGGCAAGGGCCAAACCTTTCTTTGGGCAAGGTTAACCCTTTACTATACAATTATTATTGCACATTTTAAACTAAAGAAGCATTATCATTTGCTTTATTTATGTTTTTTCACAGGTCACACTGGATGTTATGTGGAAAATAGACTTCAGGGAGCAAGAGCAGAGGGTGCTACGAAAACTAGGAGAGAACTGATAACTACCATTTTTGTGGCTGTTAGACATTTATTGAGTGCTTAATGTGTGCTAGGGCTGGGGTTTAGCTCAGTTGGTAGAGTGCTGCTCCACACTTCCTAAGGACCCCGGTTAGATCCCCAGCACCACAAAAATGGAAGGATGTGGCAGTCCACTCTCCCCTTCCCTCCCCCCAAAATCCTCCAAACAATCAGCTACCAAAAACCCAACAAGGTTCCCTAAGAGTCAGACCTGACTCGATGGCATCTAACAACAATTGTGTGTTAAGCACTGCGACAGGTGGTGCACATTTAAGCTCTGGGAAGCTTCTTGGAGGATGTGGCATCTAGTTTTCTCACTTTAGCAAGAGAAATGAAGTCTAGAGGAGACATACCCAAGGACAGCCATCAAGCCTAAGGCACAAGCTAGGTCAGAACCTGGGCATCCCTCCTCCCATCACCTTCTTCACCGCCTCCGGGTGGTGGTGTCCCCTAGTGGCCCAATCTGGAGACCTCCCCTTCAGACAGAAGTCTGCCTTTAAACACCTGTGGCCTTTGATGGTCTTGCTAAACTACTATGTTAGGGCCATCCTCCTTTATCTGTGGCTTAGTCTTCTCCCATTTCAGTTACTTTCTGACAATCACATTTGAAAATATTAAGAGGAAAATTCCAGAAATAATTAATATGTTTTAAATTGCTCACAGTTCTGAATAGTGTGATGAAATCTCATTCTGTCCTGCTCCTTCCTGCTCATAGCCTTTGTGTAAGTCAGTGACACAATTCTTGAGACAATCAACTTAAAAGGAGGAAAGGCTCCTTTTCATACTGTATGGTTTCAGAGGTGGCCATTTGGCCCTGTTGTTTTAAGACTGTGGTGGCACATTACATCATGATGGGAGTGTGTGACAGACGAGGCCAGTTCAGCTTATGGCAGCCAGGAAGCAAAGGATGGGGATGGCTGGGTCCCAATATCCCCTTCAAGGGAGTTCCTCCTATAACTTAACTTCCTTCCAATAGGCTCTACCTTCTAAAGGTTCCACCATCTCTCCATGGGACCATAAGTTCAGGATCAAGCCTTCAACACATGGAACTTTGTGGAAACATTCCTGACCCAATTTATAGTACCATAAATCATCTCTTTGTCCAGTATACACTGTATACACTACGCACCCATAAGTCACTTGTTGTTGTTAGGTGCTGTGGAGTCGGTGTCTGACTCCTAGTGACCCTATGTACAACAGATGAAACACTAGTGTCTGTGCTTCTCTGCTATTCATAGGGCTTTCAATAGCTGATTGGTTTTTGGGAGTGGGTTGCCAGGTCCTTCTCCCAAGCCTACAGCACCTAGTATTCTTAGACAGTCTCCCATCCAAGTACTAACCAGGTCCGACCCTGCTGAGCCTCCGAGATCTGATGCCACAGATCACAGCTGCAGGCATATGTCACTAGTTATCACTAGTTATCACACCAACTGTTGTGGTATTGCAATGCTTGTGGCCATGTGACCCTTACTTTACTTAACAAAAGGCCCAAAGTACAAGGGTAGTCATGCTGGCCATTTGGATATACCAAGGAGAAGCCATACAATGTTTCCTTTAAGGGAAAAGAAAATGCGTGATTTAAGGAGAGAATAAAAATCATATGCCGAGGTTGCTAAGACCTACAGTATGAGCAAACCTACCCATGAAATTGTGAAGGAAAAATAAACTTGATCTAGCTTTGCTGTCACACTTCACACTGCCAAAGTGACAACCACAGTGAGTGGTAAGTGCTTAGTTAAGATGGAAAAAGCATTAAATTGCAGGCTTCAGCACCCCCAACCCCCATCCACTGGTGGTAAGATTTAAGAAGTCAAGGAAAATAATGCCTGCTGGGCTAGGTAACATTTTAAGCCTTTAGACTTATCTTCTTGATGCTTTGAGCATCCAGAGGCACTGGAAAATCAAATTTATATTATTCACTGTAATGGGGAGAGCATACTGTTTGTACTTAAAAGGCACATTTCAACATAGAATGTTAAGTCTCTTATTTGTTTGTATCTTATTAGTTTGAGGTATTTTTATTAAGACAAAAACTAACTGCTTTTAATTGTCAAGCACTGTTTTCATTAATGAATCATGACACTCATTTGTTGCTGTGTCTATTGTTATACATGATTTTTGTTTTTGACAATTCCAAATTCTCTTGACTCAAGTAAGTTTGAATTACAATGCATGAGATGAAGGAATTTATTAAGTGGACTTCACAGACCCTTCACAGCACTAGGGAGCTGAACCCAGGGACTCATGCATACTTTGCAAGCACTCTACCACTAAGCTGCATCCTCAGCCCCAGAATCTATGTTTTAATAAGCTTCCAGATGGTTTTAATAAGCATTTAAGAACTCTTTATCCTTCTGATGTGAATCCTTGTGTTTCTTGAAGTTTATAGGAATGTTGTGTAAATCACTTTTTTCATAAGCAAGGCTGGGTTTGTAATATAGTACATGCTGAGGAGAGTGGAGACCAAAAATGCAGGAAAAGTTGCCAGGTAGAAAGAACACCTCATGATCAGAATAGCCAGAAGTTGGGATACACAGGAGAATGGATCTAATGAGGGTTTAACAAGGTGTGGTAGGAAAATCCAAATAAAGACTACATAGATGAAAACTTCGGAGGGAATAAAGGATTCAAACTAGAAGGATTTTGTAATAACAACAAACAGTCAGATGGAAACAGGCACAGGGCCAGGTGAATGGGTAGGACTGCAGAGCCTCCACACCTTCTCCATGTGCTGCAATCCAGAAGCTGTGAATCATGTTGTCTGGATAACACAGAGGTTACTCAATACCAGAAGAAATAGCTTAAAAGTTTGAAAGTGGTTATCTCTGGGAAAAAGGCCAATACCTAGGGAGGAGCAGGCCAGGGAACTGCTGTTTCTTCATTACAAATCTGTTACAACTATTTATTCTCTCATGAAAGTATCAGTTTGGTAAAGGTAATGTCTTAATAAATTAAAAAGAGAATGATAAAAACAAAAAAATATTTTTTTAAATTACAAAGTTATAAAGTATGGTAAAAATAAAAATAGATTAAATTTTTTTAGAAGGCCAGGCACAGCTGCATATGTCTGTAATCTCAGCGATTTGGGAGGTGGAGGCAGGAAGACAGCAGGTTGGATCAAGGGCAGAGGCAGCCTGTGTAACTTAGCAAGACCTTGTTGCTCACTCGCTTTCTCTTTCTTTCTTCCTCCCTCTCCCCCTCCCCCTCCCCCCTTTTCCCCTCCCTCTCCCTCTCCCTCTCCCACTCTCTCTCTCCCCTTCTCCCTCTCCTCCCCAGAAGCATGAACCCAGCCCTTGGGTGTGTTCAACTATCCTTCTCTTAAGCTTCTTTTTCTCTCTTAATGCCTGCACTTAAATTATTAAAATCTTTCCTTAATGAACTCCAACTCTGCTTCATACTGACAAATTCTGAAATGCTTTTCTGTGGCAAGTGTCAAGAATCCTGGCTTCACCTGAGTAGAGGTCTTGTCAGAGGCAGTGGGAGGACACAGTCCAGTGCTGCCACCTGTAGCCTGAGGAGTGACCCCCTAGCCAGGGACCTCTACTCAGGTGGGGCTGGGTTTCTGGGTCCCTTGTAGAAAAGAATTTCAGGACAAGTCAGAGAGAAACAAAGTAAGTTTATTAATTAGGGATAAGAGACAGTACATGCTTTAGATTTAAGCATGGGCACTCAGAAAAAAGAGATGCTTATGAAAAGAATAACAGGGCTGAGATGATGGCTCAGTAGTTGAGTGCTTGCAAAAAGCATGTGTGAGGCCCTGGGTTCAACTCCCCAGTACTGCAAGAAAAAACAAACAAAAAAGAATAGTACATGTCCAAGACATGGACATGAGTTCTCAAGAGTCACATTTAAATCTCTGAAATATATATGATTTTGTGGTCAAAGTACAATAAACAAAGAACTGGTTTACCGATTCTTTCTATCTTAAAGAACTTCCTCTTTTGCAAATGAAATTATAAGGTGGCTTTACAAGACACATTATTAAGGTTTAGTGATGTGAGAGAAGTGCCAAAGTTAGACAAAAACATAGAGCAAAATAGGTCAAAGGAAGAAGTTCATTGTGTGGAGGATTAAAAGACTAAGTAGAAATGTTTTGGCATACTTTCTATCTAAGAAACTTCTCTTTAGTACAATGAGATTATAAAGTGGTCCAGGAGGTGCATTGTACAGGTTTACAGATAAGAAATGAGTTACAAGGAAGTTGTCTAGGCATTTGGTGATTGAGAACAATGTGATTGAGAACATAATCTTGTTTGTGAGATTCTCAAAGTACAGGGTTACAGAGGAGAAAGTCAGGGAACTCAAAGGCCACATACACTATAACCCTAAGCATGGCTTACTGCTATTACAGCATTTTCATTTGAAATATCTCTCAAAAGGGCTGGAGTTAGGCTCAGTTGGTAGAGTGCTGCTCTGCGCTCTCTGAGGCCCTGGGTTCGATCCCCAGCACCACAAAACTGGGAAAAGGACCTGGCTGCCCACTCCTGAAGCAATCCTGAAACAATCAGCCATCTGAAACCCTATGAATAACAGAGAAGCACTGACATAGTGCTGGGCATGGCATAGTATTGGGTAGTGTTTTGTCTGTTGTACATAGGGTTGCTATGGGTCCGACCTGACCCAGTGACACCCAACAGCAACAATAACATGGAAACAGGCAGTCCTCACAGCAGTTTTCTTGGCAGTTGTGTCAAAATTCTTGATTCTCACTTGTTGAGACTTAACCCAGATCCCAGGGTGATGGTTCTTTTTCCCTTCCAATGTCCCCTTAATTTTTCTATCTTTCTATTCTGTCTCAAGAACTCTTCAGACTTCTTCAGCCAGTAGCAGCATTGAGCTGTATTGCCCACTGCTGATGACAACATGAATATAAAAATAAAAAAGGACTCACTTAAAGATAATCATTACTTACAACTTTAAGTATGCATGTGTGCATACATGTATATTATTGTTGTTGTTAGGTGCTCTCAAATCAGATCCAACTCATTGTGATCCTAAGTATAGCAGAATGAAACACTACCCAACACTGTGCAATACACATAATCTTTTCATGTTTGAGCCCAGTACTGCAGCCACTATGTTTCTTTTCATTTTAAGTCATGCCACATCAACAAAAGAAGGTCTCCAGGGCTTTATTCCATTCCTATCAAGGTCAACACTGAGGATTTGAAACATTTACTGATGAAGATCTAGGAACACAGCCTTCAGTATGGACTGCATCTCAACATCAAGAAAACAAAAATCCTTACAACTGGATCAGTAAGCAACTTCATGATAAATGGGAAAAGATTGAGGTTGTTTAAGATTTTGCTTTACTTAGTTCTACAATCAACACCCATGGAAGCAACAGTCAAGAAATCAAAAGATGCATTGCTTTGGGAAAGCTATTGCAAAAGACCTCTTTAACATGTTGAAAAGTAAAGATGTCACATTGAAGATGAAGGTGTGCCTGACTCATGCCATGGTATTTTCAGTCACATCATATGCTTGTGAAAACTGGATGTTGAATAAGGAAAACAGGAGAAGAATTGATGCTTTTTAATTATGGTGCTGGAGACAAATATTGAATATACCATGGACTGCTAAAAGCACCAAAATAGAACTGCAAGCAGAGTGTTCCTTGGAACAAGGATGGTTTGACCGTGTCTTACCTATTTTGGACATGTTGTCAGGAGGGACCAATCCCTGGAGGACATTATGTTTGGGAGAGTGGTGCGTCAATGAAAAAAACAAAAAAAAAGAAGGCCCTCAACTAGATGGATTGGCACAGTGACTGCAACAATGAGATTAAAAATAGAAAAGATCATGTACATGGCACAGTGTTGGGGGAGTGTTTCCTTCTGTTGTACATAGGGTTGCTATGAGTCATACCTGATTCAATGGCACATAACAACAAATTACTTTGAGAAAGCAACTCTTCCCCAGTAATTTCTTGAATGCCTTCCAGCCTGGGGAGCTCATTTTCCAGCACTATATTTGACAGTGCTTCTCTGCTATTCATAGAGTTTTCAATAGCTAATTGCTTCAGGAATGGGCTGCCAGTTCCTTTTCCCTAGTCTGTCTTAGTCTGGAAGCTCAGCTGAAACCTGTCCACTATAGGTGGCCCTACTGGTATCTGTGATACCAGTGGCATAGCTTTCAGTATCACAGCAAAATGTAAGCCCCCATAGCATGACAAGCTGACAGACACGTGGGAGTCTTCATTATTAGGGAGGTGAAAATTAAAGGCATCATGACATATTCCCTATACACAAACCGAACAGCTACAAAGAAAAGTATTAATTGTTGGTGACTATGTGGACCAACTGGTATTCTCATGCACTGCCAAAATAAGTATTAACTTGTACAATAACTTTGGAAAAGTATTTTCTAGTGCTTACTGAGGCAGAACATGCACATATCCTATGACCTACCAATTTTACTCCTATAATCAAGAAAAAAACCTGTGGTTAAGTCTATAAAATTGAGATTTTCTTGAATGTTCATAGGTTCTCTATTCACTAGAGTCCCAGATTGGAAATTATCTAGAAACTCACTAATAAAATGGATAAATAAATTCTCATATATTCATACAATGGACTACTGTCTCAGTTGTACCACAAATTCAGTAGCTTAAAAATGACCAAAAATGTTGGGTACCGTGGTGCATGCCTGTAATTTCAGCAACTCAGGAGGCTGAGGCAGGAGGACTGATTGCAAGTTCAAGGCCAGAGGCAGTCTGTGCAGTTTAGCAAGACCCTGTCTCAAAATAAAAAAAATAGAAAAGGAGCTGAGGGTGTAGCTTAGTGGTAGAGGTGTGAGAGGCTCTGGGTTCAATCTCCAGTACTGCAAACAAACAAACAAAAACCAAAAAAAGAAGTTGGGCATGGTGGTGCAGGCTGTAATGCCAGCACTCAGGAGGCTGAGGCAAGAAGACCAAGAGTTCAAAGTAAGCCGGGGTTACACAGCGAAATCCTGTCTTAAAAAGCCAAAAGGATTCTCTCACATTCAGGTGTCAGAGTCATACTCTAGGATGATCCTTCTTGAGTCTTCTTTTTCAGTGCTGGGGATGGAACTCATGGCTTCAGACATGCTAGGCAAACACTCTACCACTGATCGACACCCTCAACCCCTCTTCTTTGACTCTTTCAGCTTGTCGCCCAGGGGTTCCTTGGCCTGTAGCAGCATCACTCCAGTCTTGCCCTTTATGATCACATGGCTATCTTTTCCCTGTCTATAATTTTGGTGTGAGTTGCCTGTTCTGTAGTTTTCTTTACTTTTGCTTTGACCTTCCTGGGATTCGTGGAGCCAATGGATAAGCAATGAAACATTTCCTTGCCTCATACCAAAGTTAATGCTTACAATTCAAGCTACCTTTGAAAAGGTAGCTTTGAAAGTCAAAGCACTATTGTTGGTGCTTCTCTGCTATTCATACGGTTTTCAGTGGTGGACTGTTCTTTGGGAGTGGGTTGCCAGCTCCTTTGGCCAGGTCTACAGTGCCTGCTGTTCCCTATCCAAGCACTAACCAGGCCCGACCCTACTTAGTTTCCAAGATCTGACAGGATCGGGCGCCTCAGTGGTACAGCTGTGGGCACAAGGTAAAACAGCACAATCTATATTCAACTTATAACAACAACAACAACAAAAACAGTGAAAGTACTTCCAAGCTAACTTCAATTACTTTCTCAATTTACCAAATTATATTTGCTGCAGATTGGAATGTTAATTGGCAGGATCTTCTAGGAAGCAATCTAGCAGTAAATTAAAGAAGTGTTTAAAATATACTTCAAGCCAGGATGTGGTGGCACAGGCCTGTAATCCCACCACTGGGGAGGCTGAAACAGGAGGATCACAAATTCAAAGCCACCTTAGACTACATAGTGAGTTAAAGGCCAGTATTGTCTCAAAAAACAACAAACAGGAACAAAACCTGGGTGTGGAGGCACATGCATGTCCTCTCAGCAATTTGGGAGACAGAGGTGGGAGGCCGGAGGATTTCAAATTTGAGGTCAGAAGCAGCCTGCAGTGGTAGAGTACTTGCAAAAAGTACACATGGGGCCCTGAGTTCAACCCCTAAGTACCTCAAAAAAACAAAAGAAAACAAACAAAAACTCAAAACCTGTCCACCCAGCAATTTCTCTTCTTTAAATTTTCCTTAAGAATTCTTGCTGCTGTTGTTTGGTGCCATTGAGTCTGGTCCAACTCACAGCAACCCTATCTATGTACAGCAGAATGAAACACTCCCTGATTCTGTGCCAGGCACACAATCTTATTTATGTTTAAGCACACTGTTGCATATTGTGTCAATTCATCTGGTGGAGGGTTTTGGCGCTTCAATAGACATTTTCTTTTACGCAGTGCTGGGGATTAAATCCAAGGCTTTTCATGTGCTAGGCAATTGGTCTGCCACTAAACTACATGCCAGCCTTTAAACAGAACATTGGTGACCTCCTGGCACTGTTTAAAGTAGATTGGATTTCCCAAATTTGCGTGGTGGTTGTAATCACTAGTCGCGCAGCCAGGCATACATAGGTTTCTGCGTGAAAGTCTGGTAAATGCTGCCCATGAGTTGTTAGCCTACACACACATTAATCACCTGGAAGGTGTTTTTAGTATGTATGCATGTGTGTTATGTATGTATACATGTATGTAAGGCAGGGTCTTGCTATGTAGCCCATGCTGGCCTGGAACTCGCTATGTAGCTAAAGCTCATGTGGAATACGATTTCATTTCTGCAAAAACAAGTGAAGGACTAGAAATTACCTGGTTTTGAGAAATGTGTGAAGCTGTTAGTTATGTGCATTTACAATAATTTTACCAAAGGCAGTCACAGAAATTATACTAAGAAAACTATCTAAGATGCACCTTTCAAACAACATGTAGCCAACATTACTGCGACTGTCTGGCGCCAAGCACTGCCCAAGGGACTCCTAAAGAGTCCCCTTTCGCTCGCGTTCGCAAAGAACCTCAAACCTGGCGCCGTCGTCACTCCTGCGCAGAGAAAGATCAGAACCACGGCTGCGGGCCCCAACTCCGCCCTCCCGCGGGCCCCGCCCGACTTCCGGCCGCGCCGTCAGGCCCCCTTACATCGCCTGATCCTCTGCTTGGCCTTGCTCCATCAGCCTAGCTTTAGTTTGGCACTCTCTTCTCTCCGCGGCCGTCTAGCTTCCGCAGTGTGTTGTGTTTGCGACGTTGTCGTGTAGCAGCGTGCTTTACGGCCGCGGGGTACGGAGTGAGACGGCGCCAGGCCCAATAGGGCTGGGAAGCAGAGTCGGGGTGCGAGTTTGATGCCCGGCGGCGAAGCGAGTGCGGCATCTGGCAGGCTTCTCGCCGCGGGGGAGCAAAGAGGATCCGGGGAAGCGGCGGCGTCGGCCTTCAGGAGCGGCCCGGGGGGCTCCAGCGGCGGCAGAGGCGGAACAGGTGGCCCCGGGCCGGGGAGCGGAGGCCCGGGGGTCCCCGCGGGCAGAATGAGCCTGACCCCGAAGGAACTCTCGAGCCTGATGAGCATCATTTCCGAGGATGCAGGCGGGGGGAGCACTTTCGAGGGCCTGTCCACCGCCTTCCACCACTATTTCAGCAAGGCCGACCACTTCCGCCTGGGCTCGGTGCTGGTGATGCTGCTGCAGCAGCCGGACCTGCTGCCCAGCGCGGCGCAGCGCCTCACCGCTCTCTACCTGCTCTGGGAGATGTACCGCACCGAGCCGCTCGCCGCCAACCCCTTCGCAGCCAGCTTCGCGCACCTGCTCAACCCGGCCCCGCCTGCCCGCGGCGGGCAGGAGCCCGACCGGCCCCCGCTCTCAGGTACCTCCCGAAGCCGGGTGTGCGGTGCGCAGTTAGACTCTCCCGCGAGGGAAATTGAGTCTCCTTAGGAGGTGATCATCTCTTTTCTCCGCCCCTCTCCTCATCCAAAGTAAGGAGAGGCGGTAGCTAAATTACAAAATCTGCTTGCCCAGAATTATTCCTCTCTTCTGTACAGGCCATGAATTCATACAGCTCACTGAAGGGCTTCGCATTTTTGTTATTGTGTTGTGTTGTTGTTGTTGTTAGGTGCCGTCGAGTTGGTATCCGACTCATAGCGACCCTCATAGGGTTTTCAATGGCTGTTTTTCGGGATTGCCTTGGGAGTGGATTGCCAGGTCCTTCTCCCTTTGCATTTTTAGTGTCTCTAAAACAGTTCATTCTGTAAAGCCTTGAGGAGTGTTAGGTTATAACTAATGACACCTTGGATCTGCCCCCTGTTTCTAAGTCTAAGAGGAGTAAATAAATAGAAAGCAATATTAAGAAATCCAAGAGTCGGTTGGATGGAAAGACACAAACAGCATATAAGGACTCTGCCTCCGTCTTCCTTGTTCTCTTATAATGTGATGGGAACAGAGTGTAGAGGAGTCTCCAGTCTGTTAGAAGAGGCTTGTCCCCTGGACCTTATGTAGAATGTATACTTGTGCAGCATGAACGAGATCAGGTGTAAATACGGCTTTCTTTCATCCTTTCTTTCCCCTTCCCCTTCACCTAGGTTGGAACCCAAGGCTCCCTGGTGCTCCTAGCGCTTTACCGCTGAGCTACATGCCGAGCCCTGAGGCTGCACTTGTTAAGCTCCAGCAGGAGATGCAGCGTGTGAATTTACTTTGGGAGAATGCTCATTGCATAGGGGATAAGGGGACCTGAGGACTTAGACAGGGATCAATGTGGAGGAGCAGGTAGGTAGACAGGAGAAACAGTTTGATCTTACAGTACTTAACCTGTGGGAGAAAGAGTAACATGGCTCAAATAGATAGGATCTGCTGGACAGTGCACCAGATGACACCAGGTGCCTTCAAGGTGAAGGCACCAGATTTGGAGGTAATACCAGAGGTTTGGATGGCACCAGAGGGCTTCTGGATTTTAAGTTAGTAAGTGTTCTCACTTGCAGCTCCTTTGGATTTAAAACATTCTCTGATTGCCTTTCTGTACTGCCCTTGTCTAAGAAGGGCAGGCTTTGTATTGGACCGAGCTTTTGGAAGTTTGTGAATGCAGAAAGAAAATGCAACACCTAGAGGTGTGGTCAAGTCAGGCACTCCAGTGTTTGTGTTAGGGCATGGGGACCATATGGGATTTAGGTCAGGGGCCATTTATATTCCAAAAGGCTGGTTAGACAAAGAAACCCTGACTTTCAAACATACATCTAGTCTATGTGTTATAAACAAGTTTGCGGGGGAAGACAGGCAGTTACCAGGGAAGGTTATGTAATATCTCTTTGTCTCATTTCCTCGGTAAAATAGAAATACTAACAATTCCTAGCTAAGATGTTATGAAGAATAAAACTATCTATGATAAGTATTACTTGTCTCATTGTTATCATCATTAAAGTAGGTAAGGATGATCCTTGAATACAGAAGAGGAAAATACCAAAGCTTCACCACTAAGGCTTCTGTTATTGTACATTTAGGATGAACATCTAGTGGTATATTTTAAAAAAGTTTTGCAGGTGATTTTGAGGAGAGTTGGGATTAAGGGTGTATTTTGAGGTCAGAAAGATGGCTTCCTTGAACTCAGGAACCTGCAGTCTGCATGGGGAAACACAGTCCATAACATAGCATAGTAAGGGCTGTACTAGTTGTCAGATACAGGATGTTTGCATTAGAGAGAATGATATTTTTGCTGGATATTGATTGGGAATGAGGGACTAGGAGGGAAAGGTGTAGCCTTGCCAGATGTTGTTAAAGAAGTGGATATACTGACTGGGCACATGCAATCCCAGTGACTTGGGAGGCTGAGACAGGAGGATGGCAAGAAGGAACATGCACAACTTAGGGAGACTCTGTCTCAAAATAAATAAATAAAGGGGGCTGGAGATTCTGCTCCATGGTGGAGCCCTTGCCTGGCATACATAAAGGCCTGGGTTCAACTTCTCAGTACTACAAAAAAGAAAAAGAATTTGATATCCCATATTCAGAGAAGCTGTGGGATTTTGTCCACATGGACTTTAGAGTGCATCAATGTGGAGGGAATTCAAGAGGTGAGATTATGAAGGGTCTTGTAATAGTGTGGAAGTTTAGGTTTAATTCTGTATAAACAGGTCAAGTGCTGTCATTAGATTTGTGTCCTAGAAATATAAATGGTAAGGTAGAGTGTGGTTTGTGGATGGTAGATTGGCGGGGGTCAAAACTGGGATGGCAGGCTTGTCTTACAGCTGATGAAGAAAAGAACTAATATAAACAAGTAAAGACCCAAAACACAGGAAACAGGGAAGTTCAAGGAGTCTGTCCTATAGTTGAGGTCAGGGAGGAGGAAAATGAGGCTGGAGATAAGGGAATGCGCTCTGGGACACTGCTAGACAGAGTCTGAGAGTCTGAAGCATTGCTAGATGTAGCCAAATTCAGTCTGGGGATATTGTTAGCTTGATAGATGTGGCTTGGTGAGCAATGGAATGTGGGACAACTAGGCGTGGTGGTATACACTTCTAATCCCAGGGACTTGGAAGGCTGAGGCAGGAAGATTCCAAGTGTGAGGCCAGAGGCAGCCTATGTAACTTAGCAAGACCTAGTCACAGATGAAAAATATAAAAGGGGGCTGGGGATGCAGCTCAATGGTAGAGCACTTGTGAAATATTCATGAGTCCCTGGGTTCAATCTCCCAGTACTGCAAAAGAAAAAAAAAGAAAGAAAGAAAGAAAGAAAATGAAAAAAAAATATGGTGGGACAAAAGGGGACATTGAGCCTTTGGGAAATGTTGCACTGTGTACCAAAGCAGGTATGTTGGTACTGATTGCATCCTTATTGCTTTTCAACTTCTACACAATCAATGTCTTAGACTGAAAGCATTTTTGAATGCTGTGACTTTTATATGTTTGTGCTTGCGTATATAAGCTGTAGCCTACGTAGGAATTGAGACACTCTTGAATAAACAAAATTCTTAATATTACAACAACCTTAAGTTTCATTGGTAGATCATAAGATTTCCAGTGACCTATTTAATTATATAGAGTTCATAAGTGTATATATTTGATTAACTGAAACTCAGTATTTAATTTGTAGGCCAGGCATGGTGGCATATACCTAATCCGAGCATTTGGGTGGTGGAGGCAGGAGGATCACTGTGAGTTTGAGGCCAGTCTGGAGTTACATAGTGAGTTCCAGGCTGGCCTGGGCTACATAGTGAGACCTTATTTCCAAAAAAAAAAAAAAAAAAAAAAAAAAAATTTAGTTTGTAAAAACATGTACAAGTGGCAAGTAGCAAATAACACTTTTCCCAGATTCGAGTTAATTTTTAAAAGTAACCATTGAAGACATCAGTATACATTTTTGTTTACAGGATTTTTACCTCCTATAACTCCACCAGAAAAGTTTTTTCTTTCCCAGCTAATGCTGGCACCTCCAAGGGAACTCTTTAAAAAGACGCCTCGCCAGATTGCATCGATGGATGTTGGAAATATGGGCCAGTCTGTGGACATTAGCGGGCTTCAGTTAGCCTTGGCTGGTAAGGAGCTGTCCATGGTTTGGGCATAGTTATCTGTTCTTAAGATACTCTGCTTAAGATGAAGGTCTTTGTAGCCTTTATTGTGCTAAAAGTTAGTATCTTTCATTAAAAAAAAAAAAAATTTCAGTACTGAATCCTAAGTGGAAGTCTTCATTTTTTGATGTTAATATGCCATATAAGTTCATTTTGAGTTTTCACTTGAATTGTTTGGTTTCTGATTTCAGAACAATACTGGATAAAAACTAGGTGTTTATTTTTCCCTAAAAATGTCCTCATTGGAAGACCTAATATTGGTAAGGTGTCAGCACTACCCCAAACACTCTACAGGTTGAACAGAATTCCTGTCAAAATCCCAGCATTTGGGGGATAAAAATCCATCTTAAAATTCAAGAGAATCTCAAAGAACCCTGAATAACCCAGTGTTCTCTTGGCATCCTTTCTGAAAGTCATTTGCTTATATATTTGGGGGTTTGTGGGCTTTCTGTTCTATCCCATTGTTTATTCCTATATGTCTGTCTTTATGCCAGTACCTACACAGGTTTGATTCCTATACTTTTGTACTTAGTTTTGTAATCAGGAAGTGTGAGACTTCCAACTTAGTTCTTTCTCACAATTGTTTTGGCAAATTCTGTGTTCAATACACATGCAAATGAACTGGGGCTCTTGAAGCACACAGCATGCTGTGACAGGAAATTGTAGGAGATCCTTCTTGCTCTGGTGGTCAGAGGGACTCTGGGTTCTGGGGGTTGAGGGGAGGCGCTTTTTGTTTGCCTGCTCTAGATGGGTCTTCTCACCTGAGAATGATTCATAAGGGAAGTTGTAACACATATTCAGTGTTTCAACCCTGTTTACTGTGTGAGCTGCGTTGATTTTGACAATGCCCCTTATTTCTTAGACATCATACATCTGTGGCATGTGGTGTCTTATATTAGATGCCATATTTTGATCAACTGCTTTTTCTTTGGAACATTTGAACTTTACTTTTAAACTATTATACTGTATTAACAGTAGACCAGTGGTTCTTTTCTGAAACCAAGTGGAATCTTTTGAAGACTTTTAAAGTTGAAAGTACACAAAAAACACATAAGCACTTGCTAGCTGTTAAAATAGTTTTTCCTTCATAAAAGATAGTGGGAAAACTGGATACAGAGATGCTAGGCAATGTCATTCACCTCATCTTCAGAAGTGACATATATTTTGCAGGGTCTTACTTGGTATGTAAAAGTGAGAATCAAATCTGACCTCCATTTCAACTTGTTATGAATTTTGTTAGCCCAGGAGAACTCTGAAGTCCATTAAGGGCAGAAAGGAACATGTGCCTTGAGTAAGGATGGAGAAGGTTGGCTGAGTGGCCAAGCTTGCTGCTTCTCATCACCCACCCAGATTGAAGATGTCCTAGTCCCTTTTTTTCACTAGTGCCATCCCCCCATTCACTGTAAGCATACCTTGTACACTGTTCATTTCAGAAGGTTTTTTGAAAATTCATCACAAATCCTTACACTTTATTAGTTTACCACACAATTTGCCAATTTAAAGATTTTCCTATATCTTGGTTAATAGTATATTATGTAACTTTTTAACTTCCATAGTCTGAGATAAAAAAATGGCATTGGGATTATATTAGGTTTATTTTCTAAATTATTTATTTATTTATTTATTTTGTGGTACTGGGGTTTGAACCCAGGGCCTTGTGCTTACATGCTTTGCAAGTGCTGTACCACTGAGCTGCACCCTCAGCCCATATTTTTACTTTTTGAGATAGGGTCTCGCTAAGTTACGCAGACTGCCTCTGGTCTCAAATTTGTGATCCTCCTGCCTCCACCTCCCATGTTGCTGGGATTACAGGTGTGCGCCACTGCACCCGGCTACTGTTTTTCATATTAAATGAATAAGGTTGAACATCATGTTGAATACCTAAGCCACCTTTTCATGTATCTCGCATTTTCCTATTGCACTGATAGCCTTTTATTGACTTTTGAAGCTCTTTAATTAGGAATTTAGTCCTGTGTTTTTAAAAAGGCAAAATTTGAAATATGGTGCTTTATAAAACATGGATTTGTATCTTAAGGAATGATAATAAAATCAACTGGGGGCAACCACCAACCAGCTCAAGAAACCAGATATTTCCAGGCACGGTGACACATGCCTGTGGTTCCAGCTTCTTGGGAGGATGAGGTAGGAGGATCCTTTAAGCCCAGGAGTTTAAGACTCAGCAGGTATATATGGCCAACATAGCCAGACCCTGTCCCAAAAACAAAACAAAGAAGACCCTGAAGATTTTCAGGGCCTGGAGACTGCGTGTTTTTCTCTCAACTGCTGGTCCCCTCACCATCACTAAACTGACTTTTGGATAATCACTCTCAATGTGCTTTATAACTTTCCCTCCTGAGCATGCCTGTAGTTTCACTTTGCATGCCTTTGACCTTTACATATATGGAATCAAACTATATTTAGTGTTTTCTTTCTGTTGGTTAAGAGAGATGACTTCACGTTGGCACCATGTGAGCACAGTGGTTGCCCTTTATCACTGTTTAATATATTTATATAGTGGAATTCTATGTTCTTAAGGACATAATATTGCTATGAACATTCTTGGAGATTCTTCTGGGCCATATGTGAAAGTGTTTCTTAGCTGGGTGCAGTGTTTCATGCCTGTAATCCCAATGACCTCAGAATGCTGAGGCAGAAGGATCATGAGTTTGAGACTAGAGGCAGCCTGAGCAATTTAGTGAGACCCTGACTAAAAATTTAAAATATGGACTGAGAGTGCAGCCCAGTGAACAGAACACTTGCAGGGCGTGACGTCCTGGTTTCAAGCCCCAAGTACCCCCCCTCACCTGCCCCCCCCCACACTTTTTTTTTATAGGTAGAAAAATAGACACCTGTAAATTTTACTAGGCCATGTCAAATTGTTTTCCAAAGTTGCTGTGCCATTTTTCATTTCCAGTAGTAGTGTGTTATATCTTCCTCTGAATTTAGTTTCAGGTTAACTTTTGCCAAGCAGATGGATGTGTATATTGTGTTTTAATATTTTAATAAATTTTTTCCTGGTTCTTAACATCTTTTCAGTTGTCAGTCTGTCCCACCCCACCCCCACACTGCCCCGCAATCTGCCTGCCTATTAGAGTCATTAGTACATTTTTCCTCTTTTTTTGATTTGTAGGAACTTAAAAATGTATTTTATAAATACACACACAGAATCTAGCACTTTAAAAAATGTGTGGCAGTTATCTTTCCTCAGTTAGTAGCTTGTCTTGTCACTGTCATGGTATCCTCAATTTAAAAATGTCTCCTCTTTTAAACTCTTTCAGAACGCCAGTCTGAACTGCCAACCCAAAGTAAAGCTAGCTTCCCTAGTATTCTCAGTGACCCAGACCCAGATTCTTCTAATTCTGGATTTGACAGCTCAGTTGCCTCTCGGATCACAGAATCATTAGTCAGTGGACCAAAACCACCTATTGAAAGTAGGTATATGTAAAGTAACTTTATACTTTTGGTTTTATTCTGTCAACATTCCCTGGAACTTCAGCTTTTCAAGGTATCTTGCTTTCATGCATAGTGACCCTATGTACAACAGAATGCAACACTCTTCGCCAGTGTGACATGCCACTATTGTCATTGCTTCTCTGCTATTCAAAGGGTTTTCAGTGGCAGAGTGTTTTGGGAGTTGATTGCCAGGTCCTTCTCTCTTCCTATTCTAGTGTCTAGAATATAGTAGATACTTGGTAGTTTCTTTTAAAAACTTACAAGCTCTGGGCACTGTGGCATATGCCTGGTAATCCTATCAACTCAGGAGGCTGAGGCAGGAGGATCACGAGTTTGAGGCTAGAGGCAGCCTACACAACTTTGCAAGACCTTGTCTCAGAATAAAAAATAAAAAGGGGCTGGAGGTGCAGCTCAGTGGTGGAGTACCCTGGGTTCAATCCCCTAGTACTGCCAAAAAATAAAAATAAATTACACACCAAATTATTTGTTACATATGTATAATTTGTATGTCTAATGATAAAAATTCTTTTCCAGAAATGAATCTATTTTATAACTTATTACCCAATAAAGAGGTTTTATGCCTCTTCAGTAATCTTACCACTATCCTTACCTTCTCTTTAAAGTTTTACTGATTTTATAGCTATTAACTTACCTTTGAAAGAAAACACTGAAATTGAAATATAGCTGCACCTTTTGGTTTTACATGCTTCTATGTGGCTTGGATGAAGGCTTTTTGTGTAGGGATAAGAACACAGCCTCTTGATTCTAATTGCCATGGGTTTAAATTTCACACAGTGAATTTTTATATGACTGGCTTACAGTAGCTCTTTGGCATAAATATGTTTAAAGTTTCAGTCAGTCACAAGTATGTCTTATGTCCATGGCACATAATAGTTTCTATTTAGTATTTTCTCAAGCACAACTTTGAATTGCATGGGACATGAGGAAGGTATGTGCAAAAGTGCATCATCATTCATAGTAATTGAGTGTAGCCACACACCAGGTCTCCCGCATCCTAAGTAGTAGTTCTCATAAAGTGCTAAAGACTTTATTTCCATAAGTGGTCTGAGGAGCGATTTAGATGCTAGTCCTAGTGCTGCAAATGAAGAAGTGGTGATTTTTAGCCAGGAAATAGACGTTTCCAATAAACTAGAGAGTATCATGTCAAATTTGGCAGGGATGACAATCCATGATAGGAGTAGGCTACCATCTGCCCCGTGTGGAACCAAAGTGGGGTGTGACTGGTTCAGCAGAAGTCCAAGCCAGAGTTTATTTTGATGAGTTTACAACTTACAGTTGAGCCTTGGGCTGGGGTGCATCTAAGTGGTAGAGCACTTGCCTTGCATGCATGAGGCCCTGGATTCAATCCCTGGTACCAACAAAAATAAACCAAAACAAAAAAAACCCTCCACTGTGTTTTGTTTTATGCCATACTTGAATTACTTTATTTTCCTGTTGTACTTTTGTTTTGTCATTTCATTGCCACATAATTTGTCACTTCAAAGTTGTAAGATGCAAAGTTGTAAGATGCAAAGTTGTAAGATGCAAAATGAAACTAGTACAGATCATGATTTAGAATGAGTGGGACAAATAGTATTTGATCTTTCCATCAATAGACTTGCCAGTCTAGCAGCTGTGTTCTTTTGCTCCTGAGTGGTAATGCTTGGATCAAAAGTTGTCAGATGCCATGTTTTCCTTTTCTCTCTCCAGAAAGTAATAGGTTTGGTCTCTGACATCATGCCGATATTTTGGGTTCTTGTTTGTATGCTGAGTGAAACCCTGACTTTCTATATTATTCCTGCTTCTGATTTTGAAGTGTTTATTACACCATCATTACTAAGAGGCAGTCTCTTAAGTGAAATGGATATCAGATGTGAACAGATGTTAGATTACTGATGGAAGCAGTCACGTATCTCTACTCTCATTACAGGCCATTTTCGGCCAGAGTTTATCCGTCCGCCACCTCCTCTCCACATTTGTGAGGATGAACTGGCTTGGCTGAATCCCACAGAGCCTGACCATGCGATTCAGTGGGATAAGTCCATGTGTGTTAAGAATAGCACTGGTGTGGAGATCAAGCGAATCATGGCCAAAGCCTTCAAAAGCCCCTTATCTTCTCCCCAACAAACACAGGTATATGTGTATCACAAACATTTTCTCATCTTTAATCCATCACGTTTATTTTTTTTCATGAAGTGATAAATGAGCAATAAACAATACTGTCAACATGAGCTAGCTGTTGGAAATCTCAAAGGTTTTTTAGATCTCCAAAACTTTGTTCTTGCTTTCTCCGTTCAGCACTTTTGCTGTGGTGATGCAAGAGGTCTGATGACTAAAAAATGTCTTGACTTTTGCCTGGGATCATTACATCTCTGCAAAAGGTGGGATATGGAGGGTCTTACTCTTTGGTCCTGTTTCTGCTGTGTACCAGCTTGGCCCTTTATGTATATTGCTACAGTTAAGCTTGACAGTAATTTTGTAACTTTGTGAGGGCAGGTGGGGTTACCAACCCCCCCCCCCCTTTTTGAGATAGGGTCTCACATGTTGCCTGGGCTGGCTTTGAACTTGTGATCCTTTTGCCTCAGCCTCCAAAGTGCTGGGATTATGGGCATGCCACCACCATGTCAGTTTGGTTTGTGCTTTTGGGGAGAACTAGTTGCTAATCAAGATTATTTTTTGTTGTAACAAGATGCCAGAAAGACATCTATAAGACTTAAGGATAATATTGTTGCTGTGTAACCATATTGTATCCAAACAATACCAAGACTAGTTTCATGTCTAGGAGTCCTCACTAGGGAATTTATAAATTGTCTTGACTGTTATTTTAGTATCCTCACAATTCAAATTTAAGCCTAAAACTTGTGATGATCATGAGTTTGAAGGAAAATATTTAAGAAACTGATTCAGCAGATTTTAGGATTTTGGGTAAATTGTTTTTGTGTGCAACAAAAAAATTTCCAATTTGACTCAAGAATCTCTCTTTAAAAATTTGGTTTTCTTTAGCTCCTTGGTGAGTTGGAAAAAGACCCCAAACTTGTTTATCATATTGGCCTTACTCCAGCCAAACTTCCAGACCTAGTGGAAAACAACCCTCTAGTTGCTATAGAAATGTTGCTGAAATTAATGCAGTCCAGCCAGATCACTGAGTATTTCTCCGTTCTGGTCAATATGGATATGTCTTTACATTCAATGGAAGTTGTAAATCGGTAAGTTTCCTGATTCCATCAGGTATATTGGGATATATAATTCTTGCTCAGGTGGCCAAGAGGGAAAAGCTATAGCAGTTTTTTCCCCCCTGAAATTGTTAGCCTAAAATAACTCACTAAAATTATCTGAGCCTAAGTGTTCACTGAATGTGAATTTAGCACTCCTTAGTAAGAACTCAGGGCAGGTGGTCAACACATTGTGTTAATAGAAGCTTAAGTGAAACCTAATGCGAAATTTATTTCCTTATACAGTTACATCTCCTTTACCTCTGCAAATATAGATATTATATTTGTTTAGCAATTAACAGCTGTAGCATTGAAGGGGGTGGATGTTAGATGTGAGAGAATTCTAGGTGAGCTGTCATGGAGATACCTGTGTTCTCTTCCCAGCCCTTCCTTGATTGTCTCCTTACCCTGTTGTCACTGCCAGGGAAAACAACACATTGCTCTCTTGATGTGTTCTGTACAGTTTTCATAGTCTGTTATTTTACTTACAATATGTTTTAGGTAAATTGTACACTCACTTGGCCTTGAGGACTTATTTGGGGAGCCTGTTTGATTAAGTTGCTTACATGTGGGGTGGCCATAGGTCTAGCTTTGCCCGCAGTCCTAATTAGGCTTCTTATCCTGAGCTTCCTCTCACATGTTGACTTGTTTTGCATGGCAAGTTATGTTGTCCTCCTTTGTGGGGAAATCCATCCTGAGTGTTAGGCAACTAAACTTCATTCAGTTAGAGCACATTTTTTGAACACCTGTCACTTGAGATTGTTTTAAACATGCTTGAAATTGAACTAAAGAATGTACTAAGTGAATCACCTAGTGACAAAAAGTTCACAAGTGTGGCTGGCAGCTGAGCACGAGTGTGTGCGGAGGAGTGTGCCCTTTTGTATTCTTGCAGCAGCGTCTTTACCAACATTTGACCCTTACCCCAAGAATAGCTTGTTACTAGCATGGTTCTTTCTCCCTAATATTTTTGAATTCCTGTCTTTAAGCATGAAACAAATTTGCTGCTCACACAAATTTGAAGTGAGTGTAGTGGCCCAAGGAAATGTCTCCTTAGAGCACTAGTTCCTTAGTACCTTATGGAAAGAATTTTCAAGGTCAGATTAGTTTGGACAAGGTAGTATGTATTAATCTTCTTTTGGAAAGTCACATTTTATTTAGCTCAGCAAAGGCTTTGTTATAACAAACCCTATGACCCAGTGCTGCTCAGGCTGAACTGAGCTGAACATGGAATTGTCACACTCACCCCATTTTTATTTTTTTTAAACCAGGGCTTCAAATTGAACCTGAACCTATTCCAGTTCAGACTTCAAAAGAAGTATTTTGAACCTGAACCCAAACCCAGAGATTTGAATCCCATGGGTAGCTAGCAGGACTTCAAACAGATAAAAAGAAAAAAAAATTTTTTTAATGCTTAACTGGCACAGGGTTGGGGTCAGGGTTCAATTTGAAGCTTTGCTTTAAACATCCACATAATCCTTTGGAAGACACTGGCCTTGGTTTTGAAGATTCTAAAGTCAGGTTCTAGGAATCCACAACATACAAAGTGACATGCCTCTTGTTACAGCCAGGTGTTCCTGAATACACTGTATGAGTAATGGCCACTTCTGAGCCTTATATTGTTTATTTGCTCAATTTCCAGGAAGCCCCCTTTCCTTAGGTATCCTTTTAAGTCATCTGTCCTTTTAAGGCTTTTCCCAAGTTTTCTCATTACTTTTTCCAAATCCCTCATTTTAGCCTCTGGTTGTTATGTTGTGCTATTTACATTCTAAACCTGCACTTCCTCTCATAGTGTGTATATGTATGTAATAGGATTTTCGTAAGTGTTAAATGATGACCGTAACTGCTGAGGTTATTGATGCTTAGAACGTAAGAGACTGTGACTTAGGATTCCACCAGAAACACTCATGGATATAAGGCTCAAGCAGACCATCGCTTGATGAGTAACTGCAGTGTGTAATGCCAAGTGCAGACTTAAACAGTTGTGTCACTTGGGAATAAGTGGCTGGGGCTCCTCGGTTGATTTGCCAAAGAATATGTAAAACTAGGGAACTGACCACATACCAGAAGTTTGTACCAGATGACCACAGAGAAGTTGTTATATTTTAATAATATTTTTGCTATTAGCAAATACAATTAATAGTCAAAATTTCTCTTATGAAACAGACTAACTACAGCTGTTGATCTACCTCCTGAGTTTATTCACCTTTATATATCAAACTGCATCTCTACTTGTGAACAAATTAAGGATAAATATATGCAGGTGAGTAATAGAAATTTTTATAACTAATTTTGTTACTACTTGCTAGGAAAATAGGCACACTAAAATTTGTTTTATCTTTTCCAGAATCGTTTGGTGCGTCTAGTATGTGTCTTTCTCCAGTCTTTGATCCGTAACAAAATTATTAATGTGCAGGACTTGTTTATAGAAGTACAAGCCTTCTGTATTGAATTCAGTAGGATACGAGAAGCTGCGGGGCTGTTCCGGTTGTTGAAAACACTGGATACTGGAGAAACACCTTCTGAGACTAAAATATCAAAATAATACCTCATCAGCACCTCCCTGCCTCCCTGTTCATTGTTTTAACTGTATTGTGATTGGTTTCTAAAACTGTTAAAAACACCGAGTGGACTGATTGATTGGTCTAATCCATATAAAACACTCTATTTACCTAAAACAATGTTTTGCTTTTCCTGGATGACTTTTTCCAACAGATGAATTTTTGGTAAGAACTTGGGAAAGTGTGTCTTTTAGGTGTCTTCCTAATGACAACCCTTAAAAGAAACTGTTATTCCCCCCCTAAAGTTATTGCAAGAAAGTGAAAAAAAAAATTTAAAGCACTTAAGAGTAAAATGCCTGTTTTTGCATAAAAGGCAAGCTGTAGATTTCGGATAAACCAACTTTCCTAGGTTCCGATGTTAAAACTATTTTAAGAGAGTAAGTGAAGACATTCTTAAGAATTTGTGATACTGTCCTTGTGGTGAGAGTGGCTGTAACTCTTCTCACTAAGCACAATCTGAGCCAAGGACATACTTGTAACTTGACAACAACAGAATATGTGCATTTTGAGGCCCTTTTACCAATGTGGGAACTCCTAGGAACCTATTTCTAGGCTGAAATAGTTGGCATTGTTTTCCTTCTTTGAAGCTGGTCCTCAGTTATTAGACTAAGATGGCCATTCTTTTGTTCTGTTTTGAGGAGAAAATGAGAGTCAATGCTTTGGGAATTGTAATCCGCACTGGAAACCACTGCACATTTGAGATGTAGGAGAGCAAGGTGTAGCACTGTGGACTACAGTGCCTTCCATTAAAGTTCTGTGGTGGTTTTTTTTTTTTTTTTTTTTTTGAGGTACTGGGGGTTGAACCCAGAGCCTCATGCTTGCATGCTTTGCAAGTGCTGGACCACTGAGCTGTGCCCTCAGCCCAGTTTTTTTTATTTTTTGAGACAGGGTCTCACCAAATTATACAGATTGCCTCTGGTCTCGAACTTGGGATCCTCTTGCTTTTGCCTCCTGATTTGCTGGGATTATAGGCATGTGCCACCACCTCAGGTTCTTTGTAAAAATGAACTCTGACATCTAATAAATTTTTTGCTTGACAAAATCATGAAATTCTCCTTATGGAGACACTTCCAAAGCATATTTAAAAGTAAGGGATCTGCCAGATGCAAAGGCACATGCCTGCAGATACCTGTAATCTCAACAAGGGAAAGTGAAGCAAAAGGACTACAAGTTAAAGACCAGATGCAGCCTGCAAAACTAGCAACACTGTCTCAAAAATAAAGGGGGTCAGTGGTGGAGCACTTGCTAGTATGTATGAGGTCCTGGGTTCAGCCTTTCAGGACTGAAAAGGGGGGGGTTGGGGAAGGATTTTTAGGTATGTTTGCTTAGAGGAAATAATGACCTGAGCCCATGTAAGAGAGGTGTACCTTTAGATAACTGAAATGATGGCAACACTTGATTTCCCCTGGTGCCTACAAGTGGCCACCACTGTTTTGCAGATTAGCATGGAGAGAAGACCAGCTCACTACTGAAACATTTTTGGAATGGCAGTTTCAATGACTGTCACTGTTCAAAACAACTTGACCTTAGGTTCCATGCTTTACTGATTCTCTAGCAAAACACAACATTGAATTTGGAGACAACATAGTACTGCAACTCATGCCTGAATCTAATCTAACATGTATGCTGCCCGTAAGGCACACCACAGACTTGGTATGCTTAGAACAGGAGTTAGCACTTCAATATGCTTGGGGCCACTTTAAACCATGAAGTTGCCAAAAGCAGCATAAAAATGCCAAACACATGGCACTAAAGAGACCATGAAAAGGACACTTGTTTGCAGTAGGAGAGATGTAAGAAGGCACACTGTCCCCTTGTTCAACCTCAGTTAACATATCAGGCAACTTAAAATTCTGACTACTTTGCACATCTAAAAACAACTGCATATGTGTTTGATGATTTGGAGGTTACAAATAAAATTCTCAAATATGGAATGGACTCTAAAAGGAAGGAGAATCGAGATGACAGTCTTGGTGTTGACTTGATAAGGGAAAAGATTTCTTACAAAGAATAACTGTATTTAAAGAATATTTTATAAAAAATAATACTAAGTGTTTATATCACCACCAAAAGGTTCTTATTAAACACATTTAGAAGACAAATTGGGCACTGCGGCCAACACGTGTTGTCTCCAGCTACTTGAGAGGCTACAGGGGGATCGCTTCAGCCTAGGAGTTTGAGGCCGGCCCAGGCAACATAGCAAGATCCATCCCATCTCCCCATCCAATGCTCCCTCCTCAAAAAAACAAAAACAAAAAGCAAAACAAAAACCTAAAGTAAAACTATATCCAGAAATTCAGTAACTGCAACTTAAGTGTAATTAAGTGAATTTAACTCAGGTTAAACAAAACACCTTCAATTCTCAGGATATTTGAGTCCCATCTTTAGTATCTTCAAATTACCTGTTAAAAAAAAACCAGCAATAAGTGAAATGGAGAAGTTATTTCAAAAGAAATAGTCGGATCCAAAAATACAATCACTTCAAATAATTCTTATTAACAATATTACTCATTTAACCAACTCTATAGAAGTGGTATCACTCAATTTATAGAGCACATATGAGCACCTATCTTTAAGTAGGACAGTTTTATACATTTTAAGTGAGTCGTATTCCCATGGATATGACAGACCACAGTCCATTAAGCAATATTCTGAGTGATATCCCTTTAGGATAAATGTATTTGGAAAATAAATAGGGAGAACTTTTTATGTTCTCATTCAAATCCTGCTTCCTAAGAAATTTTGCTGGTTTCACTTTATTTTGGGCCTTGTTTTACTTTTTTTATGCCATCATTGTTTATTGGGAAAAATCCCTAAGACATTAAAAAGCACCAAAACCACCCAGTCGATGCTTGATAACCTGATAATTACAGTCGGCCCACAGAAAGCACACCCGCTCCCAGGTCTCTCATTGGCCCATGGTACCAGCCTCCAGGTTATCAAAAAGTTAGGGCTGTTGGGAGGCGAAGGCAGGAGGATCACAAGTTCGAGACCAGAGGCAGGAACTTAGTGAGACCCTGTCTCAAATAAACTAAAAAAATGGACTGAGGGGGCAGCTCAGGGGTCCAGCACTTGCAGAGCATGCAGGTGTGAGGCCCTGGGTTCAACCCCCAGTACTGCAAAAAAAAAAAAAAAAAAGGGCTGTCTCCTAACATTTTCAACGAACGCAGCACAAATATTTCAGTACACACACTGGTTCTGTACCTTGCTTTAGGAAGAGGGCAAAGGGCTGCACGGTGGTTGTGGCACGGCAAACACCTCACTTTATAAGAAGTGGTCCGAGCAACGAGTGGTTTTGAAAGTGAATGCTGCTGACGAATGTTTTTAAGACTTTAAAGGATAAATGAGCTGGGAAAGGCCTAGGTGGCTTTTCTAACTGGTGGCTGCGTCAGAGAAACACTACACTATACCACAAAGCTAGCTCTGCTGCCCCCAACTTCCTGTGCTTAGGAAAAAAACTACAAAGTTTTCACCACTTACAGTGAGCCTCCAGAAACTGCTTTTTGACAAAAACACAATGTCTTCAAGTTCTGATTAGTAACACATAATGCTGATTTAATCTCGCCCTTCACTGAATAACTTGAATGGGCTCAAAAAAGCCAAATTAAACTAACTGGGGAATTTCATCCAAATGGATACACACCTATTCTTAAGGTCTGCTGTTTTAAATTCTAGCAGTTCTTGATTTGCTGAGGATCTCAACATACACAGAGAAGGATTTACTACCCAAATTCTAAGAGTCTTGGAAATAGCAGTCTCTGGGAAAGCCTTTCTCAGTCACTCCCATTTGGGAAGCTTCCCCAAGGTTACCAAGGTCAGACAGTGATTCGCTTCGGGAGATTTTGTCATTGTGTGCCCACAGAGAGCAAACTGCTGATGGAGACACTGCAATTCGGCCTTTTATTGTCATCATTCCTCGGTAGCTGCAGGGAGTAATCTATCAGGAAATGCTGGGAAAGACAACACAGGAGAAACTCTTACCTGCCAGGTGCTGCCAAGTTCTCACTCCTCTCAGGTGGTTTTCTGCTGGGAGACCAGGATGCCAATGAAGACGAGTGCAGAAGCCAGGCGGGCAGGGAACCTCAGTGAGCATGCCTCGGTGTTGCGCACACACCACCTCCTTCACACCACTGTCTGCAATTTTATTTTTTGAAAACACTGTTTGGAGGCAGGCGTGGTGGTGCTGAGAAAGGAGAATCTTGAGTTGAAGCCAGACTGGACTACTGAGACCCTGTCTTAAAAAACCAAAAAGGCTGGGGATGCAGCTCAGTGACAGAATGCATGCTTAGTGTGCATGATGAGGCATTGGGTTCAATCTTCAGCACCACAAAAACAAAAACCTCCCACGGGGCATGTGAACAAATGCTTTTTATGATAACTGCGAGAAGGACAGTGATTACTGGTATAAATAACTAAACTGCATCTCTGATGTACTGTATTTTCCACCTTGTTGTTGTTGTTAGATGCCGTCCAGTTGGTATCTGACTCATAGAGACCCTCTGTACAACAGGGGAAACACTATTATCAGTGCTTCTCTGCTGCTCGTAGGGTTTTCAATGGCAGATTGATTTTTGGGAGGGGGTTGCCAGGTCCTTCTCCCAAGCCTACAGCGTCTGGTGTTCCCAGGTGGTCTCTCATCCAGGTACTAACCAGGCCTGACCCTGCTTAGCTTCCGAGATCTGATGGGATCGGATGCCACAGGGCTACCGCTGTAGATTTTCCACCTAGATTCTCCAAATTCCCAGCATTTTATTACCTTTAAAGTTTCAGCAAAGATACTGGCAATAATAAAGGAAAGGTACTTGGACAGCTGATTAAAAAAAAAAAAAAAAAAAAAAAAAAAAAA